>CAUYSK010122273.1:0-43370 GCA_963575035.1 Avahi laniger
CTAAGTATAAATGGCCTCCTTAGCCTCATACCTTTTTCATCTGAGCCACATCAAATAACATTACAAATCACTGAGTCATTTCAAATTAAATTTTGTACCAGAAAACTAATTTCCTTATCCAAGTTACTAAAATAATGGATATTATTAGTATACACAAATGAAAAGCACCCAAATAGTATTTTTTTTTTTTTTGAGACAGTCTCACTCTTTTGCCCAGGCTAGAGTGAGTGCCATGGCGTCATCCTAGCTCACAGCAACCTCACAGTCCTGAGCTCAAGCGATCCTTCTGCCTCAGCCTCCCGAGTAGCTGGGACTACAGGCATGTGCCACCATGCCCGGCTAATTTTTTCTGTATATTTTTAGTTGTTCAACCAATTTATTTCTATTTTTAGTAGAGATGGGATCTCGCTCTTGCTCAGGCTGGTTTCGAACTCCTGAGCTCAAACAATCCGCCCGCCTCAGCTTCCCAGAGTGCTAGGATTACAGGCGTGAGCCACCGCGCCCGGCCCCAAATAATATTTTAAAGGAAGAAAACCAGTTTGTAGATTTCCCTATTTGGAGAATGTTCTCTATTCTCCATTCAAACGTGGGCCATTGATTCTAGAAGATTAGTACCATTTATGGCAAAAGATAAGGTGCCGTGATGCACATTCCTTTTCTACTTGTGTTCAAACGTTGAACAGAAAATTTAAGGTGGTGACCTGCTACAGAGAGTGATAAATAGATGCTTCTTAAGGCTGGGAAAAGAAAGAGCTAGAAAGGTAAAAAGTGAAAAACAGATGGTGGTACAGCAAGGAGAGGAAGGATAACATCCATGACCATAACACTTTCCATGCTCCAGAACAGGCTCCCAAAGCATTTCTTTTCTGTTCAATAAGTCTCTGACTTCCTGCACCCAAATGGCTCTCTTAAACTTCCTAGAGCTGCCTTCTACCTGGTAGAGAGTTGATTCCTTAATATCTTAGGAGGATCCATAGGAAATTATTCTTCATGGTAGACTCTTTGCTGCATTATAGAGCCACCAAGTGTTAGATACTAGTAGGCTTATCTGGGCCACAAGGTACTGTCTTCTGTGACTAAAGAACTATGAAAGCCAGGCTGGGTTAAAGACACCAGGAAAGTTAATATTAATAGAAAATTGTGCTTTCCCAGCTGAAGTTATTATTGAGTTCCCCAAATTCCTTCTGCATAATGAAAATAGATCTGTGGAGGTCAAGGTAAGGGAAGTACTTATGCTGATACAGGGAGGAAATTTTTTGTTACAGACCTGAATTTGTCTGATTTCTAGATTTATCCTTGAACCTACACAGCATCAAGGAAGGAATACAGAATTCAGAATCAAACAGATTGAGTTCAAATTCTGGTTCAACCTCTTAAAGATTCTTAACAAAAACATGTTTAACAGCACTGAGCTATAGTTTCCACCTTTATGTAACGTGTAGGTAACAGCTACCTTATTCGATTGTCATGAGGATTAAATAAGGTAACGTATATAAAGTTACTGGTGCAGAACTTTAAACTATGGGCTTAAAAATATGTTTCTTGTTTAAAATAATTTGATAGTAGTAGATATAATGTCTACAACTTTTCAAAATAATTTAATGGTCATAGATATAGTAAAAACAATGAGGACCTTTTATTGAATGCTTTATAAGCTAGGCATTGTGCTGAGCATGTATGTACAGTATTTTTAAATCTCATTTTAAAACCCCACAACGTAGATGTTATTTAACAGAAAAAAAGAACCATATTAAATAGTACAAACAGCAGAAAGAAAACCGGACCAGTAAATGAAATTCTATCCCTTGCTTTGAGTCAGGGTTCTTCTAAATCCTGACAAATTAGCATCTAATTCGACATTAGAAAGGTTAAGTGACTTCTCCAAAGTCACATGGCTAAAAATGGCCCAATGTTCATTTTCATTATATATCCTATGTGTAACAGTTTTTCCTAGTTTATTCAACATATCTTAAAAACTAAAAGTAGAAGAGATCTTTGAGGCCCAAATAAATCCTTACAAACTCACTACCCTAAATTCTGTTGCTACATAGCACAAAACTGTCAGATAAATATTGTTCTCTGAAACTCCTCTAACCAGAAACTGGTAGAGTGGACTTAAGTAATGCCTATGACAGAGGAGAATACCTGCACCTATAGCCTTCCCAGAAAGTCCTCAGGAGCTGGCTAACAGTGATCCAGGGTCACAAAACTCCCATTTGGAAGAGCTCAGAAGTTCAACTTTGAGAAACAAAGCCTAACCCTCACCACCAGTAACGACACCTGTTAAAGTTAAGTACTGGGGGAAGGCAGAAAATATTATACTGGGATGAGCAGATCAACTCATCAGGAATTAATGTTGAGTCCAAACACCAACTTTCACAGTCAGTGTCTCAGAAAGCAACCAAATTGTTTTATGAGGGTAAAATCCTTCCTCTACTTCTTTATTATACTAAACAGACTCTGAGATTTGATATAAAATAATCCCTGGGACCATCATACCAAGGAGACGCTTGTTTACCTGCAAAAGCCCTGCTCCCACATAGAACATAAATTGAGCTCAACTTCTCCAGATGTTTCTCCATGCTGTTCGGGACACTCGACAATGATACTTTTCTGCATATCAGAAGCTGTGTTTCAAACACTGGAGCAGAGTGAGTTTCTCTGGAGAGAACATTCCACACTGTCTTTCTCTACATTTATCACATAGTGAATCCCATGTCTAGCTGGGGAAAGGAATAAGAAAAGCACCTAGACCAAAATCTGATAAATAAAATAAATTTATTTTGCAAGATTCTCCACTTCTTGAAAGGAAGAATGATTCTATAATATTTACATGAGTAGCACTTTTCAAGAAATATATTTAATGTATGAAAAGAACACATACATAGATCAGATAAAATTTATGAAAAAAATGGGTCTACTTGGCAGAATTCATAAACATTAACCAAGCCTGACATGAGTATATCAAATAATGATTTATTGATTGTATAGCACCACCGTCTGAATCAGTATGAGACACAGAACTGCAAAGTGCTGTATGAGAAGTGCTAGGTTTTACTAATATATCCTTACCCTGAGAATATTAATTTTATGAGAATATGTTTTATTTTTAGTATGTCTGGTTCTGATAACACTTTCCAGAAATAACTATTGAGTGTGAATGGCAAGAAACCCAAGTACCAAAATGATAAGAAATATTTCACGCTACCTTTCCCAGAAATACAAGGTTTCTCAATTTGATAGAAATTCATCATAAGCAACTGCCTATATCATAGTTCTTCCAAAAATTTCACCATGCTCCAATTCATCAAAAACACCAGACTAAATTGCCATTTAATCCTTGAATCAAGGAAACACTTCATCTGTCTATAAATGTATAAACACCTTCCCAAGTTCTTGATGTTCTACACCACAGCAATTTCACAGTGCACCCAATATATCAGCAACTCTAATTATCGATACAGTATATACTTCATCATGGGATTTATACAAGCTTAACAAGAATCACAGCATTAACAAAAAAATAATATGAGTTTCTTCAGTATATTCATTACATAGAAATAAAAATATGGTAAACATTTCTCAAAAACAGGAATTTGAAATAAATTTTAAAAATCATTTTTAAAAAGATCAACTTTTGAATAAAACATAAAGAGAAACAGAGACTTTAAAAACCTGGGTTCTGGCAGCCATACTCCTAATTAGTTGCATGATCTTAGCCAATTTGGATTTCAAATTCCACATCTATAAGGTAGGAAAAAGTACAATCTCTGTCTACTCATAGACTTGTTTTGTGGAGCAAATGAGATAATTTATGATACACACTAAAGTATGTAATGTGGTTGTCAAGGGCATTTTCAAGTGAAAGGAGAGAAACGGGGGATACATTTGGTGGCTGCCTGTCCTCACACAACTGTTCTCTTCACCCATTCAAAGCAGGTGATTCAAAAATAAGTTATTGCCTGAAGTAGGTCACAGAGAAAAAGAGCAATATCCTGGCATGGAAATATTCACTCTTGGGTCAGTTACTAAATTTCACTAAGCCTTAGTTTCTCTTTCTTCAAACTAGAACAGCTTACCTGCCCCCACCTGCACAGACATGTGACAATAGATTTAACAGTGTTGTCTTACTCAGCTTCCTCACCTGTACAATTGGCTTTGGGATAATATATTTAAAGTTGATAGGCTTTTGCTTAGCACATTCATTTATTCAACAAATAGTCTGTTCTAACTGCTGCAGAAATAACAGAGAACAGAACACAAAACTCTCAGGCCCCATTGAGCTTATATTCCAGCATGGGAAGATAGACAATAAACAGAATAAATGAGTAAAAATAGATAGTGGCAGTGCCAGCTTCATAGACACGAGACCTGTGCAACTGCATAAGGGCCCACACTCAGAACACCCTGTACTCGGTTTAATGCATGGCTGCTGCCATTCTTGAAATTCTAAACACTCTCTGAACAGGAGGCCCTACATTTTCATTTCATGGATGGTGCTAGACATTATGGAGGAAGCAAAGGGGAATGGGATTAAGGGATGTGTGGTGGGAGGTGGGAGGTGGGAGGGATGGCCCTCAAGGCTTCGACATGACATTGTACATTGTGGCACCACACAAATGTGCCCAGATGAGGGGGAGAGTGGGGACTGAAGACTGCCTAGAGAAAGAGGGCTTTATTTTTTGCACAAATCTGGCTCCAGGCAGCTTGTTCTAGAGATGACCATCACAGAGATTACAGTGTGCCTCAGGTATCTTTAGGTGGAATCACCCAGAAGTCTGTTACTTGTCCAGCTGTAAACCAGAGTCATGTCCCCAGAGTTGGCATCATTTTCTCATTTACACAGAGGTGCAAGTGAAGCTAGCAATGGGCATGCTGGTCAGAGAAGGCCTTCCTGCGAGAGTGACACTTGAGTAACGGTCTGAAGATGTAAGCAAGTGAGCTGTGCAGAATGGAAGAAGAGGGAGTCAGGCCAAGGGAACAGTGAATTCCACTAGGATACTATGGTTAGGAGCTTATCATTTGGCTGCATTGGGGAAAAGAGTTTAATACCAGGTTGTCCAACATAGGAGCCACTAGCTATACATGGCTATTGAATACTTGAAATATTGTTCATGTGAGTGAAGAACTGAATTTTTTAATTTTAATTTTATTTAATTATAACTAACTTAAATTTTAATTTTAAAACTTACACCTGATTCAGTTATTTCCAAACTTTCATTTAGGTTTTTAAACAACATGGGTACATACATCTATGTCCTAACTGTAATTTTACAAAATTTAAATACATATTACATATTTGTAATGAAAATTTAGAGTCTGAATTAGATATGCTGTTACTTTAAACTACACACCAATTTTGAGCACTTAGTATCAAAAAAATACTTAAAATGTATTATTAATAATTTTATATGGATTACATATTAAGATAATATTTTAGACATGTGGGTAAATAAAATATATCATTAAAATTAATCTCAACTGTTTCTCTTTACTTTTTTAATGTGGTCAACAGAAAATTTAAAATTACATATTGGCCCACATTATATTTTATTGGACAGTACTGGTCTCATGGATTAATATGGTAGGCAAAGATTTTGCCAAAATTAAGAATTTGTCATCTGTTTCATCACAAGCTTCTCTACAACAACTGAAAGATAATGCCATACTGGGGACCTTGTGATGTTTCCACTCTGGAAATTTGCATGCACTTTTCATCCTGTTTGTTGAAAAACCCCAGCCTAGTTCACTGGGCCATCTTCTACCTATCCTTTCAAAATTCTGCTCCAAAAATATATACTCTAAGAAGGTCAATTCTCTGACCCCTGAAAGTCAAGGCACAGTCATCTTGGTATATAGATTATAGCCCCCTAATACATAATACTTTACATGTCTGTGTGCCCTACAGGACTTCCCCATGTTGAACCCAGGGATGTGTCATTCAATTTCATATCCCAAGAGTTTAGCATAAGTCCTGAAACATAGTAAGTCTCAAAAATATTTGTTGGTTAAGAGTTGTACACAGTAGGTGGGGCGTGGTGGCTCACTCCTGTAATCCTAGCACTCTGGGAGGCCAAGGCGAGTGGATCGTTTGAATTCAGGAGTTCGAGACCAGCCTGAGCAAGAGTGAGACCCCATCTCTACCATAAATAGACAAAAATTAGCCAAACAACTAAAAATAGAAAAAATTAGCCGGGCGTGGTCACATGTATCTGTAGTCCCAGCTACCCAGGAGGCTGATGCAGGAGGATTACTTCAGCCCTGGAGTTTGAGGTTGCTGTGAGCTAGGCTAATGCCACGGCACTCTAGCCCAGGCAAGAGAGTGAGACTCTGTCTCAAAAACAAAAAAAAGCGTTGTACACAGTGTGTGTGATGGGAGTTCAGATGTATAAAGATATATATAGGCATATTTTAGGGAAACTCTCATTTTTGCAGCTGTCAGACTTATAAAAACCTCAAACATCTGGAAAGCAGCCACATAATCTGAAAGCAAGAGAAAAGCACAGAAATTATAATAAGAATGACTGAATACCTACTATGTGCCAGAGAGGTGCTCTGATAAGTTTCTTTCATTTAATCTACACAGAATCCTTCATCATTATAACTATTAACCATTACTAAATACTATTATTTGCCAGGCACTATGGTAAGCACTTTATGGATATCAATTTTTTCCATATTTACAGCTCTATAATGTGGGTTCTGTTATTAATATTATCCCCGTTCCACAAAGCAGTTAAGCAACTTGCACAAGATTACACAGCTAATAAGTGTCGAAGCTATGATTAAAAGCCAGGTAGTCCCCAATATTTGCAATCTGAAGTAAGCATGACCTTAATTCAAAGAGATTCTAATATAAACATTTACCAATCTATAAGCCAAGAAAAAACAACTAGAGGTAAATGTTCTCTATAGAAGCATATGAGGGAATATTCCCAAGAAATCTTAAAAATAAGGCAAATAAGACAATTAGAGATTTGGAAGTTCACTTTAAAAATTGACTAATATATTGAGAATGGTTCTGCTCATATAACATGCAAAACCTGGCAGAACAAAGTCATAATATTTAGTGATATATTAATATATGTAGGTTGTAAAAATATAGAAAGCAAGCAAATGATTGTGGCAAAAGACAGAATCCTAGTTTCCCCATAAGAAGAGAGAATTTATTGTAATCATGGGACCTTCAAATGATCTATTTATTGACTTGAGTGGTAAATATTTGAGTGCTTGCATTATAATTATTAAGTTGTATATATGTTTTATGCAGCAACAACTACAATAGCAACACCTCAGCATCTTAGCTGTAGAGTCCATGCTCCAGTGCATCCATAGGAAGAGGTAAGCAGAAGTTAAGTGATTGCCCCTCCCCTTAGCAGAGCATTGCTCAACTCTCCTATCCCACCTTAAATATCATCTCCCCACCTAAGCCTCCCAAACTCTCCCATTGAAGTAAGTCCTCCCAATCTTTTACCATCATATACTGTTTAACATCTGCAATGGTTAATTTTACATATCAACATGACTGAGCCATGGCGTGCCCAGATATTTGGTCAAACATTATTTTGCGTATGTCTGTGAGAATGTTTTTGAATGAAATTGACATTTGAATCTGTATACTCAGTAAAGCAGATTGTTCTCTCTAACATGGGTGGCTCTCATCCAGTCAGTAGAAGAGCTACATAGAACAAAAAGGTTGACCCTCCCGTGAGTAAGAGGGAACTCATACTGCCTGATTGTGTGAGCTGGAACATTAGTCTTTTCTTGTCTTCAGACTCAAATTGAAACATTGGCTTCTCTTGGGTCTCAAGCCTGATGGCTTTCAGACTGGAACTTATACCTTCACTTTCCCTCGTTTCCAGGCCTTTGAACTCAGACAAGAGCAATACCAAATAACTCTCTTGGGCTTACCAACTATAGATCATGGGATGTCGCAGTCTTCATAGCCACCAGAGCAAATTTCTTACACTGAATCATAATCATATATATATGATTTAGTGTAAGAAATTATCCTATTTATACTAAATTATAACTCCTGTTCTGTTTCTCTAAAGAACCCTAATACAACACTAAAGACTATAAAACTCTTGGTAATTTATTTTAGGAGGTGTTTTTATTTTATATGCATTTTTTGTTACAGGAAAACAACACATAAAATTTACCATCTTAACCATTTTTAAGTGTAGAGTTCAGTAGTGTTAGGTACCTTCACATTGTTATAACACAGATCTTCAGAACTTTTTAAACTTGCAAAACTGAAACTCTATACCCAGTAGTCAACAACTCCTTTTTCCCCATTCCCCTTGCCCCTGCCCACTCTACTTTCTTTCTCTATGAATTTGATTATTCTAGGTGCTTCATGTAAGTGGAATCATCCAATATTTGTCACTGGCTTATTTCACTTAGCATAATGTCCTCAAGTTTTGACCATGTCATAACATGTGACAGGAATTCCTTCCTTTCTAAGGTTGAATAATATTCCATTGTATGTATAGATCACATTTTATTTATTCATTCACCCAGGGATGGACATTGGGTTGCTTACACCTATTGGCTATTTTAAATAGTGCTGCTGTGCAAAAGGGTATGCAAAAATCTCTTTGAGACTCTGCTTTCAATTGTGTTAGGTATATGCTGAGAAGTGAAATTGCTGGATCACATGGTAGTTCTATTTTTAATTTTTTGAGGAACCTCCATACTGTTTTCCATAAAAGTTGCACCATTTTACAACCCCACCAATAGTGCACAAGTGTTTGAAATTCTCCACATCCTTGACATTTACTTATTTTCTGTTTTGTTTTTTTTTTTTTATGATAGCCATTCTAATGGGTATGAGGTGATATCTCATGGTTTTGATTTGCGTTCCTCTGATGACTAGTGGTGTTGAACATCTTTCGTATGCTCATTGGCCATTTATATATCATCTTTAGAGAAATGTCTATTCAAATTCTTTACCCATTTTTAAATCAGGTTATTTGACTTTTTTGTAGTTGAGTTGTAAGAGTTCTTTATATTTCTGGATATTAAGCCTTATCAGATATATGATTTGTTTTGGTTTTAAGAACAATAACTTTATTGTTTCTGGATGGTTTTCTCCTACTAGTTTGGGAGCTCCGTGAAGTCTCTGTCTGTTTCGTCTCTACAATAAAGTCATAACCTATTATAATGACCAGTCGATAGTAGACAGCTAGTCAATGGGGATCCATAACAATAAATAAATAAATAAATATCATGTATCTAGAAAAGTAAACACAGGCTTTGAGCCAACTCTCTGGCATCAACAATCTTTGCAAGACATTACTCCAAAGGAAAGGTGGGATCTTTTTTGGACTGAAGGCTACTGACTTCTTATTGACTAAACAATTTAACAAACATGTTCACATGGCTTTCCCTAGACTAGAATTTTGCCCTAAATGATCAAAACTGCAAATTAGATGCTAAAAGTTAAGGGCTGAGGAAAGGATGCTGCTAGAAGAATATTTGCTGAGAAACAAGACCTAACAAAAAGAAAGTCAGAAGAATTGTCAACTTCAACAGCACGCTGAGGGTATTTGATACAGGGAAAAGCAGTCTCACACATATGGACTTTTCTCTCAAGGGCTTATGGAGCACAGGAAGAAGAGTGATGCTAACAAAAATGATCTTCCCAAGAAGAGGTTAAATTGTGTGATTATTTTTTTACACGCAAGTATATAACATATTTTGGAAAGATTTTTTTTAAACAAAATGGCTACAATTAAAAAAGTCTGGTGTTAAAAAAAAATAAAAAAATAAATATCAGTAACATGGACTATGTCATGACCCAGAAAAACTCATGTACTGAAAATAACAAAAAAGAAATTAATGTGCATTCCTGTGATAAATGTGCACATATATGTACAAGTACTGTGGCTCCAATTAGACAACTGGCCATTGGATGTGAGATGAAAATTAAATAAACCATGGGAGAGAAGAGGGGGGAAAAGGTCAGACCACATGGGAAAGCCGTGGCGACTCTGTGTCTGGAAAACAAAAGCTATAGAAGAAAAGGAGATGAAGGGCACTGAAAGGAAAAGTAAAGATGGTATCACAAAGGAAATGCAGATCATCCTTTTTCCTTCTCCAGATGACATTGAGGCATATACTATGAATTTCAAAATAAGCCAGGAAATCAATATACGAAGCTAAAAATGTGCCATAATTTCATTTGTAGGTTCTGGAAGGACTGTCATTAATGCTACCCTTGACACCCTTTGGAAAATGACCCACAATGATACCCCACTCCTTCAGGCTTACAGGAGGTGAGGACATCCACTGAATAGGATTTGGTGCCACAGAGAAGCTTGGCATTGATATGTAACTGTGTCCATGTTTACTATATCTTATTTCCTTTTACCCAAATATCTACTCAGATCACTTATGTTGAGCACCTGCACTATATATCAAGTATACCCAGGAAGGTCAGGAGGTAAATATTAACCACAATTAAAAATGTCATGAAATCAATTAACTAGTAAATTCATGTACAAATGCATTAGCACAGGGGCTTCATGAAAGTAAACATGAAATAAGTTAACATTTTTAAGATATTTAGAATAGTGCCTGGCATATGAGAAATATGTGTTAATTTTTTAAAAATGTGAGTGGGTATATGTATTATATACACGATATATTTACTAGCTCAGAATATTACCATTATTTTTTTTAAATCTATCTGAAAATGGGCTGCAAAGCCCTGCCACAATGCTATGTAGTTTTTACTATTTTCCTGTCAGAGACTTTACAGTTTTACCACAGAATAAAATCTTTGGTTTACCAAAGATATTCCAACTTTAAGTAAATCTTTAGAGATTGGCCTTTTGGCTTTTCTTATTTTGGAAATAAACAGGGGAGTTTCAGGGATAAGCAATTGTTGCTATGAATGGATTTTAATTTTGCTATTCTTTTAAGTGCCTAGAAAGAAGGATGAGAAACAAAAGGGAGAGAAGGTACTATAAACTGTGGAGGTACATTAAAGTGCTATCTGCTTGTTTTTGGTTCTAAAAGTCTAGGACTTCAAAAATAATCTAAACATAGGAGAGCGATTGTAATATTGTTTTTCAGACAAGCAAGCAAAATCTGGCTGAAGCTAGAATGGTAAGGGTTAAAATAAACACCTACCATCTCAATAGTTAAAAAAAAAAAAAAGGTAGGTTCTGTGTGTGGTCAAAAACTGACCAAAGGAAATAAGGAAATCTGCCTCAGGACACTGGGATTACCTACACCTGTGCTTCTTGAGAGCAAAGGGGCCCTGAACTCCAAAGTATCTTCCACCGTCTGTCTCCCCAGATTCACCTTACTGCTGCAGCCTGAATTCCAAGACGCCCAATTCGTAGAATGGTAGAAGTCAAAGGGGTCCCAGCAATCATTTACCTCCCTTATTTTACACAGAAAGAAACTGAGACCCAAAGAACTTAAGCAACTTGCCCAAGGTCACACAACCAGTATTAATCAGAGTCATGCCCAATCTGCTTTCTGCCATACTACACTGGGATAGCCAGTTTGTTCATCTTTAGGGTTCCCACCCAGCCATGTCACTACTGTCTAACTATTGTCATTTATCACCAGCTCTAAACAGTCTCTTAATAATTCTTTTACTTCAAATATACCACAACCCTAGGATCCTGATGATATAATCACCATCCCAGTTTCAAATGTTTCAAATGTCAGAATTATGAATTAAAGCATATCTCTGCCAAACTAATCACTTCTTGCACCTATTTTGGAAGTTGGTTGGTCTTACTATTTAAGGCTGCAGTCTACAGTTTCTGTAAGGGGCGATATTCACTTCATTTTAAAAAGTTAAATATATCTTAACTAGTACCTACTTGAGGAAGAAATGCAAAGCATTTTAAGTGATATAATTACCAAAGAAGGCCAAAGCCAAAGTACCAACTTTACTTCTTCCTGGTGTTACCGATGGCTAAGTGGTGAAAAAAATGGATTGCCAAAGAAAATAATTTTCATTTACACCCCCACATTTTTTCTCACTTCTGTTTTTGTGTGTGCACATGTCTAGACCTGAGCCTCTGCAAAAACTATCATCTATTTAGATGATGATTGACAGGAAGTAGGGAGATAGAGCCAAGATAGACATCTGTGCTGCCCATTTGCCACTGCAGACTCTCTAAGGTAAAAATGCCTGGCCTGTCAATCAATATTTTGATATTTTCATTAATTATTTTTCTCTATCTAACAGGTAAAGAAGCTGTGAAACTTTCAATTAAAAAGGATTATAAAAAAAGTAAAATATTAAATATTGAAGGTTTATATAGAATTTTTTTCCATCCTTAATTCACTTTGTACACCCCTTTCAAAGTTTTTATATTTTTATTCCCTGTGCTTGTGGTCAAGTTTTTGATATTAACTTAACTTATTCTTCCCTCAATTTCCAATAGTGGAATACTTACCTTGCTGGGATCAACATAATAAACTTCAAGAACTGACAAAGATTAGCCCATTGGAAGCAGAAAGACTTTCAGAAACAAGATACTTGCCCTTTGCTATTAAAAGAAAAGAAAGAAGCAATTGACATCTTTATCTCTCTCTATATATGCTTCATGTAGCTACACCATGGTTTTCTAATTCGTTAATCTTTAGGATTCTTTCTCTTGCCTTAGGAATTGCATACCTAAAGCTGTAGAAAATTTATGAGATAAATGAGAGTTTAAGAGGAATCATTTAGATGTTTCAGTCAGGTGTTCTTCCTGATTAAATATGTGATTATATAGGAGATTATATATGTGACCATATAAAGAGTCAAGTGCCTGTTTTTACTCAAAGTGAAATTTTTTAGATCATTTCTCTTCTTTTATATTTTGTAAAAATAGAAAGATATGTTCTGTTAAAATAGCCCAGAGAACTAAGACCAGTTTTTCAATATGTCATTTTATTCTGGATAGCACAAGGTTATGTTTTTCAGGAGTACCTTTACTTGAATAGATGTGAATTTTGAGAAAATGGTTAATGTGATGAAATCTTCTAGGGCTATTTGATGTATGAATCTATATACAACTACCATTTAGTTAAGTGACTATACCTTAAGTTCCAGTTGGTTGGCTACTCAAATATGAATAATACCTGGCTTATGTTTTCAGTAACTTTACAGTATTTCACAGGAAATAATGAAGTGGAAACACAAATAAACAGTACATAAAGAAGAATACACATGATTACGAGAGGTACAAACAAATTATTTTAGCAGTCCAAATGAGAGGGAAGAACATATGTGGTAATGGAGATGAGAAAGGACTTCGTGTAGGAGGTGACATTTAAGACGTGCCTTAAAGAATAAGAAGAATTGTGAAAATTGGAGGCGGGTTGAGTTCTATGCTAAAGACAGTGTAATCAGAGGCAAAGAAGAGTTGTATGTATTGGAAGAATTGAGCATATTTTTTGGGTTAAGAAGAGCAGATTAGCTGGAACATATAGTCCTGAGAGACTAGTATAAGACCAATGTCTAGTAAGATTTCTGCTTAATTTAGTAAACAATAAGAAGTCATAAAACTTTACTCAAGGCATGACTATGAAGTACCTCTTCATCCCAGCTCTTCTTCATGTGTATCATTTGCTCCATGAAGAAATAAGCCTCTTCTTTAGGTGAAGAAAAATGATAAAGATTTAACCAGTTCAGTGTTCTGAGAACCTATTGCCTCCACCTGAGAGTATTATGCTAAGGCACTGTTTGTACTTTCCAAAGAAAAAAAATGACACTCTTCTAAAAATAAAAAACCATAACTTTGTATTTCCACAATCTACCTAATCTGTGTTTTTAAGGTGGTTATTTGAGTTGGATTATAGGCCTTTGTAACAAAAAGTTAAATGAAAAGGATATTAACATAAATCTACTACAAAATAGGTACAAGTCAATACCAGCTTCCAAGTCAAGAAAATGATTGAGAAAGAGTAACTTTTTCAAAAGATGTAATTCCAGTGAAGTTACATTGTAGGATAAGGATAAATGAAATACAGCTATGATTCAGCCTTTCTTTGAGACTAATAACTAGTGCCAAACACTCACTGGGAAATTCACATTTCTTACAGCTTGAATTATCATTTATTTGCTACATTTTGTGAGATTTTAGCCTATACAAAAAAAAATGTGTATGATTATTAACCAGTGGCTTCAGCAGGGAAGATTCTTGTCACACAGGCTATAACAAACTTTTATGATTTCTGTACAATTGGAGGAGCTTGCCTTAGTATCTTCCCCAACCTGGACGTAGCCCATTCACCAAAACACCAGGACACGGTTGGAGAAACCCGGTACCACAGAAAGTCACATGTCACATTGACACAGAGGACAGAGAAAAGTGTTAAAAATCAAGCACAAAGATAGGACATTTCACAGATAACAAGTCACTATACTACACAGGCATTTTTTGAAAAACATATTAAAGTAGGATATACTTTGTTAAATTTTTTCTTATGAGTATAATGTTACTAGTTTTTAAAAAAACACCATTTGGTATTCTTGCTTAGAGATATATCAATGGGGTGAACTTGAACTGATAAGACAATATAACCTTGGTGCATAAAATAGACACAGCAGATTATCAGCATCCTTTATAGAACTTTGTCCAAATGGTGCTTAATTTTATTTGGGTGAGCTACTTGTTACAGTGTTCAGTGAAATCTTGATTTGGTACAAAAAGAGAAACTCATGTACCTGAATGCAACTTTAGTATTTGAAACTAGAACGCACAAAAAATCTCTAGCTATTACATTATCACACAGATATTGCAACTTCAGGAACTTTGTCTCATAGTAAGGCCTATTTCAGAGTTCATTGACCTACACAAAATCATTAAACCACAGAAAAGATTTATTAACCTGAAGTCTTCATTTATTTTATAACTCTTAGATGCTTACCAGGTACTGAGATAATGTGAGATAATATAATCCTTTCTGAATACTCTCATACCATTATCCTGGGAAAGAATATATTGAGGGTCTTGATATAGTAGACTGCATTAATATTAGTTTTACTAAAAAGGGTGAATCTTAAGTTTCACATATTATTAGAGTTATAAATAATACCTGGATTATAAACTTCGTAGCTGCCATTTATCACTTAATTTAGAGAGAAAGTGTTTGGGGGGACATGTAAACATAAACATTAACTATAAAAATTAGATGAAAAACTCAAGCACAGTATTAACCTGTTTACTTTCATACAATAGATGCTTCTAGAAAAATCGAGTTCATCCAAAATGTTGTATATTAAGTTAATTTTAAATATTAAGTTTGTGTAAAAACCCCACAGTCAAGAGAAGGGTTAAGTTTTTCTGAAAAGGACTACAAAAGTAGAAATCCATAAATCTCACAAGTTTCTTAATTTGCAATGGTACATCATTTTCATACCAGACATCAGAGTGATAGACATGACCCAACCATTAGTTAAGCACATCTGGTGATTTTATTTATACCAATTTTCCCGGCACCAGGAAGCTCTCATAATGTCCCAAATTTCATGATATGATTTTAGTTCTTTTAAAACTTAAATAGCTCAATAACGTGTACAAATTTTTAAATTTAGTCTCAATTATATAATACTTTCTCTGTAAGATAAGAGCATGAGATTTAAGTGGGAGACAATAACACATAAATAACAGTCAAGAGATAGCTATGTTCTAGTAGCCTACTAATTTACAGGTGCTAGCTAGATAGATTTTAGAAAAACACTTTTGTCCTGTATTTGCTATAAATCTTCAAGTATCCTAAACCAGGATCAAAAGACTCCACTTTATTGCATTCTCTTTCAATGGATTCTTTGTAAAGAATTCTTTAATAATATATTCCTTCACTGGCTTTATACATGCCAATTTTCATACATTAATATTTATTGAGGAAAAAAACATAATCCTTATCTTTTGTAGGTGAATAAAGGATTTCCCTGACAAAGTAAAATAAAACATCTTATTTACAGTCATGCTTTTCCCTCTCCATCTTCTCAAAATCCAAAAGAAGGAAGGAAAACACACAGTAAATTATTGGTTTGATAATTCCTTTGCCTTAAGATCCTAATTTTTCTAATAAAGAGAGTTCTAAGATGTCTACATTTTCAGGATACATAATAATATCTAAAAATGTAGTTGAGTTTGTTTTTCTTTTAAAAATCTGAAGTTTTGTTTTCACAGAAAATCAGACGGTGTTTTTTTTTTTTTTAATTTGAGGGTGGTAGTAGAATTTTGTCTTGTTTGTTGTTGTTTTAAAAAAAAAACAGGTGTGACAATCATTTTCTCCTGCTACTGTATTAGCACATTTAATTGCTAAGTTCACAGGCAGCCCTCTCAATTCTTTTACTAGCAGATGGTGAGTGATTTTCAAAAAGAAATAAGGATTTTTCAAGAACCATTTCAGAACAGTATGAGATCTGCTCTTTCCTCAATGGGTGTGTCAACCTCCGGTGAACACTCAGGGAAGTCATAGAACAGAATCGACAGTGCATTTGCCTTTAATTACTTGACAGTTATCCAGGTTTTGTGAAATTACTCACACATTATCTACCAAAGCATTATGTACTTGCAGTAACTTTCTTCAAATCACTTTATAACCATTAGCTTAATTAAAGCTTCACAATACTACAAAACATGTATTAGAAAGTTTTACAAGCTTCTTTTTACTGAGTTCCCAGGTATATCACTAACAGAGACAGCAGTTAAATGTGAGCTGAGAACTCACAAGGATCAACATCTGCTTTTGAAATGGAAATGACTGGCTTTTAGAATATGGAGACTGTCACAGACACAATTAGTTACTTCTCCATTATCCATCCTTCTCTTCTTCTCAGCCAATAGGACTCTAATTCTGTTCAGAGTGATCGTTACTTAAGAAAAATTATTCTGATGTTTGTTAAAACAG
Organism: Avahi laniger; assembly: GCA_963575035.1. Lineage (NCBI taxonomy): Eukaryota > Metazoa > Chordata > Mammalia > Primates > Indriidae > Avahi > Avahi laniger. The sequence goes on from CAUYSK010122273.1 coordinate 16,882, forward strand.
TATGGAAGACTTTATCCGTGATTGTTGCCATGTAGGAGAGAGATCGGATTCAACCGTGAATGCAGCAAAGACAGCTAGGGATTTATACGTTTCACAGGGAAGGAGTCAGTGGAGGGAAAATGACTAAGAGGAGTCATCAAGAGTAAGGGGGTTCTTGCTGAAGGCAGGCCAAGAACTTAGACATCAAAGGTGGGAGATGAAGAACTTGATCAGATATCGAGGTTGATCCAAAATCAAAAGTAAGGGAATTATCGCTAAACTAAGTGTGTCTCTTGGCTGAGCCTGGATTGGGAAGGCCAAAGACAGGACAAAGGTCAAGGTCAAGACCTAATAGAGAAGAGGGCTCAGAGGAGTCTGACCAAAGTGTGGTCAAGGAGAGATTCTGCCACTATGTATCCAGCTAAAAGTTTATATCTCCCTTGCAGCTGGGTGTGGTGTGTTGCATGGCTCTGGACAACAATACGTAAGGCAAAGTCTGCTGGATATTTTTGGAAATGTCTTCACTTTTCTAAAATATGCACTGCCTCTTTCTCTCACTTCCTTCCTGGACATAATTCACCTTTATTTTGGCCACAGGGATAAAAGCCACAAACTGAAGGTGATGAAACAGAAAGAGGGAGCCTAAGACACTAATGAAAATGTGGAGAAGTTGATGCAACACATATTCTTTGTGGGTCTCCTCCAGCCTCCATCTACAAAAGCACTCCACCCTTACTCCTCAGCTAACCTCCGTTATCAACCTGGTGTGTGTGCTTGGGTATGTTCTTACATAATCCCGCATGAATCTAAACGTGCACAGAAATGTTGTGTGCAATCACATATATAGAATATACTTCTCATTTATTAAAATTGAGTCAAAGTATTAAACTTCTCTTTTCTCACACAAAAATACCTCATGGAAATCTCTCCAGGATATCCAGTATAGCTCTAACACTTTCCTTTCTTTTTTTTTTTTTTTTTTTATGGCTGCATAGTATGGATGTACCCTATGGATGAGTGCTTTCTCTTCTGGTTTTCTGACAGAACAAAAATGCTATAATAAATATTTATTATGCTTATATGTAGATGCCCTTATTTCTATAGTATAAATTCTCAACACTGAATTTCTAAATTTTTCCAAAGACTTTTGAAAGAGACCATTTCCATCAATATATGAATAACTTTTTCTCTATATCCCTACCAATAATTTGTGTTACTAGTCCTTTTAAATTTTTGCCATTCTAGTATTTATAAAGTTATATCTGGTTTTTACTTTAATTTGCATTTCCTACATATAAATTTGAGCATTCTTTCATATATTTGTTAAACATTTGTATTTGCTCTTCTGTGAATCATATATTCCTAAGATTTATCCATTTTTCTTAGGTTGTTTGCCTGTTAACTACCACTATTACCTGCGTTTTCCAGGTCTGCTCTGTGTTTATCAGCTCTGTCTTGGGTATAGGTTTCCATACACAGGTTTTAAATTTTTAAGTGGTTAAATAAATCCTTTCACTTTTCTTTGTAGGTAATGGGTTATTAGTCTTGGTTAATATTTTCTTACCTGCTATATTTTTTGAGTCATTTCTGCATTTTTATTTTACTTTTTACATTTTAGTCTGTCTGAAATTTATTTTTGAACATGGTATAAGACAGGGATCCATTGTTATTCTCTTCCAGAAGAAATTGAAGCCACTATGTTTATCAATATTAATTCATTGTATTTATCATATTCTTTATTCTATATTCTCTTCTGCTAGTATAGTTACCTATTTTTCTAATGACTTGATTACAGTGGCTTTATAGTATGTTCTGATATCTGATATAAAAAATACCTCCTTGCCATTCATTTTTCACTTTTATTAGCTGTTCTTGGATATTCATTTTTCCATATGAACTATAAGATCATTTTATCCAATTAAAAAGTAAATCTGTTGGGCTTCTAAATAAAATGATATTAAATGTATATGTTAATTTAGGGAAAGTTGACATTTTCCTAATATGGTCTCCCTCATCCAAGAACATGATATGACTCTCCCTTTATTCAAATTTTGTTTCATGGTTTTAATTAGTTGTCATTATTTTCTTTGTATAGATCTTCCTTTCAAATTTAGTTCTAATTATTTTACAGTTTTGTCACTATTATAAAGATAGTGTTTCTAGGTATTTCTTGCTAGAGTAAAAAAAAATCTACTCATTACCTTTTTTAGTCCTTCTCCATGTATTAATAGTAGGATAATAGTTCAGTTCTCCATGGGGTGGGTTGGTTGGTTGGTTGGTTGGTTGGTTGGTTTTGAGGATAACGTCTTTCCATGTTGAATCTCTTCTGTATTATCAAACGCTTTACTCAGTAGGATTCTTCAAATTTATCTGGTTTTATCTTGTCCACTTGAGATAAGCAGATCTAGTGCTTTCTTCACAACAGAAGATAGCATTCAACTTTAATTTTATATATATAATTTATACTATCATTTTAACTTAGATTTTTATAAGAGTCCCCCAAATTATCACCCTCCCACTATCTTTCCTCTGTGAGAAATCTCCCTTCCACGACTTGCTCCCTGAGTAAGGCTGTCGGAATGTTCTGACCTCTCCTAGATGCCCCATTACCTCAAATTCACCATATGCCAAATGGTCCTTTCTTTTTACCCCACCCAAATCTGCCCCTGCATCAGTTGCTGAGTTTTGGCATTGCCACATACTCAGCCACATGAGCAACATTAAGTCATCTTTGATTCCTCCTCCTTCCTCACCCCACACTTTTCTTCATTCATTCATCCATTCGCTAAACAAATATTTAAAGAGTTCTAAGTATCTGGCACAATGTAAAGTGCTACTCATTTTGTTCTTTCTGCCAGATTTTTCTTTCTCTACTGCCTCTATTCTCCACATGTCAAAATTCTATTCATCCTTCAAAACTCAAGTCAAATGACGTTTGGACTTCCTATATGAAGCGTTCTCCAATTTTGTCCCACTGTCCCCCATAAGGATGGTTTTCTTATGTGCTCAAATATTTATTTGCATGCTATATCACAGTACTCATTGCAATTTGATTTGTATTGGAAATTTATTCATGCCTCCTTCACTAGGTTATACACATGTGCTTTACACATTTTTAGGTTGCCATCAAGAAGTTAGAAAAGGAGTTCAAAGGTTAATTATCAATGCATCCCAAAAATCCAAAAGGTTAGCTGCTACTGTCTAAATGTTTGTGTCCCCGCACTCCACCAAAATTTTATATTGAAATCCTAACCCCCAAGGTAATGGTTTTAAGAGGTGGGGCCCTTGGGAGGTGATTAGATCACAAGGACAGAACCTTCATGAATGAGATTAGTGCCCTTATAAAAGAAGCCCAAGGGCGCTTGTTTGCCCCTTCCACCAAATGAGGAAACAGCTAGAGGTGCCATCTGTGAACCAGAAAGAGGGCCCTCACCAGACACCAAACCTTCTGGTGCCTTGATCTTAGACTTCCCAGACTCCAGAACTATGAGAAATAAATTCCTATTATTTATAAGCCACCCAGTCTATGTTATTTTGTTATAGCAGTGTGACGAGATTAACACATTAGCAAAGCACAGAAACAGAATATTTGGGAAAATGTCATACTTAAGACTCCATGCGTGCAAGCAATTACTTGGGATAAGGTAACAAGCAAGAATAGGTCCCTGTCCTAGGAGAAAAGAGATGTGCTGGGTGAGTAACTGAAAAGGACTCAATCAGGAAGCAAGGCAGCAGGTTCCATTTAAACACTAGACAGGAGAGACTGAATCTCAGCAGTAGCACGTAAGAAGTCCAATTTCTAGGGATGGACAATTTTCGACATTCTTTGACAATATCATGGAATTATTACTACTCGAGTAGTCATAAATGGCACTTGTGAAGCAGGAACGAAAATGAGGTTGCAAGCGAATCAATGGCCCCACCTCTTAGAAGCTGAGAATAGCATGGGATTGTGCAGCACTTGAAACTCCTAATCAGAGATACAATCAATTGCATTCAGTAAACATCCGTCTTTGGCTTAAAGGCTAAATAAAATCCACCATAAGCCTAGAAATTTCTGAAAACTCTGAACCCTGCCTCCCTCTCCAGGTTGATCTGATACCAGTGTCCATCTAGCACATCCTCTGAGCTTCAGTTATCCTGACATCTTTTAGTTTCTTCACGTGCCTCTTCAAGTGCCCTCCACTTTTTCCTTTCTCCTCTCTAGAGGAGATTTAGATTTCCACTCAATAAGCATTACCTCATTCACTCATCAAAAAAGAAACTGTAAAGCATTTGAGGACAGGAATTGCATCTTAATTGTCTTTTGTGTGTTTGGTAAAATATACAAAACATAAAATTTACTATCTTAAGCATTTTTAAGTGTATAGTTCAGTAGTGTGAAGTACATTCCCGAGTTGTGCAATAAATCTACAGATCTCTTCATTTCTTGCAGAACTGAAACTCTATACCCATTTAACAACAACTTCCCATTCCTTCATCTCCTCCTGCCCTTGGAAACCACCCTTTTACTTCCTGTCTCTATGAATTTGACTATTCTAGATATCTTATATAAGTGGAATCATACAGTATTTATCTTTTTAGGACTGGCTTTCTTCACTTAGCATAATGTCCTCTAGTTTCATTCATATTGTACCGTATGTCAGAATTTCCTTCCTCTTTAAAGCTGACTAATATTCCATTGTATTTGTATACCACATTTTGTTTACACATTCATCCACTGGTGGACATTTGGATTATTTCCATCTTTTGAGTATTGTGAACAATTCTGCTATTAACATGGGGATACAAAGATCTCTTCGAGATTCTGCTTTCAATTGTTTTGGATATATATCCAGAAATGGGATGACTGGACTGTATGATAATTCTATTTCTAATTTTTTAAGTAACTACCATACTATTTTCTATAGTGGCTCTACCATTTTACTTTCCTGCCAATATTCACAAATGTTCTAACTTCTTCTCATCCTCACGGTTCTAGTCCTTTTGTGCCTCTATAACAAAATACCTGAGACTAGATAGTTCATAAAGAACAGAAATTAATTTCTTACCATTCTGGAGGCTAAGAAGTCCAAAGTCAAGGTGCTGGCAGGTTTGCTCATCTGGCGGGGGCTGCTCTCCACTTCCAATATGGCACTTTGTGGCTGCATGTTCCAGAGGGAGGAACACAGATGGAAGAGCAAGAGAGCGAGGGCTGATGGAACCTCTTTTATAAGGGATCTAATTCCATTCACAAGAGAGGGGTCCTCACGGCCTAATCACCTCTTAAAGGCCCCTCCTCTTAATCGTATCGAATTGGCCATTGAGTTTCAACATCTGAATTTTGAAGGGGACATATTCAAATCCCAGCACTCACTAACACTCATTATTTTCTATCGTTGCTGTTGTTTTTATCCTTACGGGTATGTGGTGGTATTAATCGTCTCTAAAATCATCCACATCATCAAATCTGTGGCTGAACAAATAGTAACGTTCAATAAATACTTAAAGAATTAAACTGGAAAAGAGTTGATCTCAACAGCATCAAAGGAAAGCAGATGTACATTACATGTTGTAATTCCATCTCAAAAAGCTTGGTATAGAGCCTGTTTTGCTCTCACTTGCAACTATGCTAACACAACTTCTATCTTCCTACTTTCTCATTTGAGGTATTTCCAACTATCTGAACATATTGATAACACTAGAGTGGGAGATTTCATGAATAAATATGAAATTTCTTATGTTTTGCCAGTCAATAGAACAGTCATTTTTCTATGTGTGTCTTTTCTATGTATATATTCTATTGTGTTAATTAATTTATACATATGAGCAGCAAATGTGTAGAATAATATCCCAGTTGACCTACAAGCAAAATACATATATATGACAAACAAATTTTAAAATTACTCCAAATTAAAAGTGAAAAGTGCAGAGAGATTTTATCATAGGGAATCTTAATCTTTACTTATGGGTCAGGCTTCAGTGAAGGGGTAACATTTGAGCGTATCTTTTTCCACGTGTATATTTTTTTGTGTTAATTATTCAGAGCAATATTTGTACTTTTCTGAGGCAAAAATTAATTCAATCAAGAGACACTAATTAACCACTGCTAAATATAAACACTGTGCTAGGCCCAGTGGAGTTACAGAGAAGAACTTAAAGGCTTGCTCCCAAAAAATGACAGAGACCGGGAATTATCCTGGCTCCATAGAGGTCTTATACCAGAAGAAGGTCAAAGTCCTTACATGCAAAGTCCTCGCATGAATTTAAATGCAAAGAGTAAGCTAAAGAGAATCTAATAACCATCCGTTATGTATCTAGTGAAATGATTTGATTCTAAAGAACATACTACATCTCCATTGTTCATTCTATCAGTTTGAATGAAATGTGTCCAACATACCACATATATTATATCAAAAAGCACTGACAGGCTGGCACTATTCATTCAATCTATAATAATGCAAGGTGCTAGAAATTGAAGTGAAAGTTGAACCAACTCCTTGAACCATTCACAATAATGTTCATAGAAGCATTCTCCTTTGGAATACCAAATATTTCAGTTCAGAACCTGAAAATCAATCAAGAATAGTGGCAGGAAGAGTGAAAAAATATATCAGGAGAAAGCAGACTGACAAAGACTTACAGTCAGAATGTATGAAGTTCCTGCTTCTGCGTAGAATTAAATGAATGCGGAAAAAGATAAAGATGCTCTATTCACCATTGTCGTCCATGCTTAATAAAGATCATTATAGTTGGTCCAGGTAGTACAGACACATAAGCAATGAACCTCATAAACAGGTCTGCAGTCCCATATTTCCGTGATCTTGGTTCAGGCTGGGGAATGCCATGGCACTCGACCTTTGCTTAAAGAGGTCTTTTTCTTGGTTCAATGGGTGTTCATCATTGAACAGATATCACCACACTATATATCACTTAAAGCACATTAAAAACGTGTTCCTTGTCCCCTTCTCGCATTAGCTATCACATCTTCTAGATGGCAATAGAGAGTTAGAAAATGAAACTGTAAAACTTCATTTCTGCTGGGCTGACCTTATTTTTTTCTTCTGTATACAACTTTGTTATTCCTATGTCTGGGCCTTCCATCATGCTATTTTGCATACACAGCATATCTTCCATAACCCCTCTACCAGCACTTCCATTAAAACCCTGGCAGTATTCTCGATCTTCCCTAACTCACTTCATTCTCCAAGCCAAACACCATTTTCTTTGAGCTCCATTAGTGCTCTACATACAAATTGCAGTATAATAAGCTGATGTTTCAGCCCTCCCACATTTTACATGACTTAATAATGTACATTAAAGCTGCTTGCTAATTTTAAACCATTATATAAAAATACGTGGCATACACATAGGTCTCAATCTCAGCATCATTTCTTCACGCCTCACATTCAGCATTTTGGGCTTGTTGTGTTTGAATGTATGCAGATCTGCTTTGCTTGCCTATTTTTTCAGAGGTATTATGATTAAGTATGATAATAATAATAATAGTTTCCAATTTTTGACAGCTTACTCTGCTCCAGTCACTGTGCTAATCATTTGTCACATAGCATCTTAGTCAATCATTAAAACAATGTTATTCAATTGAGTGGAGATGAGGAATATTATTTCAATCAACTATATTAGGAAACTAAGAGAGAAAATAAGTCAGAACTTCCCACTCTAGAGTTGATATCTCTCTGAGATCTCACTTTACTAGAGACGTAACATCTCTAGTAATGTTATCATCTCTAGTAAAGACAGAATCAGAGTGTTGACTTTAAAAATATGTAAAACTGACTGACTGCAAATTCTTTCTCTGCTCCTCACAAGCTAGGTTACCCCAAGTGAGTTCATTGACCACTTTGAGCCACATTTCTTCATCAATAAAATAATGTGATTGTGAGCATTAAATGGAATTATGTATATAAAATACAAAAAACATGGACTATCATACAGGAAACACTGAACAAGTATTATTTGTTTTTCTCTTTCCCTTCTAAACAAATTAAAAGTTCCTCAAGTCAAGAAATATCTTTATGACATGGTACAATAATGTCACCATAAGTAATCAATAAATGTTTTATGACTAAACATAATTTTTTATTAAGAAAAATAACATTATTAAGGAAAAATATATTCATACATCAGTCAATTTTAAGGGTAAAAAAAGATTTCTTTAAAAAATCTAATTTAAACATTTTCTTCCCAATTTTAAAATCTATTATCCATTACTGAGACTCTACAAAAAGTATGAAAAGTCACAACTTAACATAGGCTAAGTCCAAACACATATTAAATAATTAAATAGGAGAATCCTGAACTACCCTGTGATTAATAGGCTATTTTTAAAATGTCAGACCTGGGTCTGGTTGCCTAAATCTCACTTTACTCATTGGTTAAGAATGAAATACGTAAGAGGTATGCTCCATAAGCATTTCTAGTGAAAAAACTACTAGGTACTGAGTAAAAAATTAATAAAGACATACATCTGCTCTCCAGTAACTCACAGTCTAATAGAGAAGACATCTATAATGTAATGTGGTAAATACTTTTTAAAAGGTACAAAAATTATCATATAAAAATACAAAGAAAGGTGACATCTGCTAAGCTTGAAGGATAGAATTGAATACACATTTGAACTTGGTCTTGTAGAAGAGTACAAATTCACAAGGCAAAGAAGGAGACAAAGGCATACATCATCCAGGGGAAATTATGAGGACAAAGGTACAGGTATGTGAAAAAGCAAGTTGCAACATTTTCAGAGAATGTCAAGAAATCCAATATGGCTAAAACAAAGGACAAATAAAGATGTATGGTCAGTGAAAGGTTGGGAAAGGAAAATACAGTTGGACTGTTAAGGACTTCGACGGCCATGCTAAGAAGCATTGACTCAAAGCAGAAGTTTGGACTCTACCATTTTCAACCCTGAAAATATTTTTATCCTGCCATTTTGACCTAGTGGTTCACCAAATTTCTGTCTTCCTTCTTTAAAAAATATGTATGTATTGAATAAAATTTTCTTGTTTTTTATTCCTGACACTAAGAATAAAAAAATAAATAAGAAATTTTAAAAAGCAGTCAATTAGATAATTGAAAATGGAGATTACTGGTAGCTATTATCAAATCAGAATAGAAATGATCATGGCTAAAATTACACATGGTAAAATTTATCAACAACTAAAAATTGATGGAAAAATTAAATTTTCTTAATAAAATTTAGACCTGATTTTTTCATTCCCCAAATACTGGAATTGTTAGAAATAATGGGCACAAAAGAAAAACTACAATGTCAGAAGCTATAATTGTTAAATGTTATAAGAACAAAACTGGCTGTAAAGGATAAGCAAGACTTAAATAAACAATAGAGGAAGAACACATCTGGGATATGAGAAACAAACCATTTTGGCCAAAAGAAATATTTTTTCTACAGAAGTTATAATGTTAAGAATTAAATGACAAAGCAAACCCAAATTCTGAAGGACTTTACAACAGACAAAGGACTTTGGTGATAACAAAAACTGAGTTCTTTTGCCAGAAAACGACCTAACAGAAGAACTAGTTTTAAATAATTGATTAGTTAACAAACATGCATTAAAGATTGAGAGAGAAGTCACTGAAAAGTGGTTATGGAAACAAGAGTCACTGGCTTAAAAGCTAGTGCAAGAATCATCATAAACATTTAGACTAAAATGGTCACATTGGGAGTAGAGAAGAAAAATTTAAAAATCATTTTTAAAAATGAAAACAGTGGTCCTCAAAGATTCAGTCTATACAGGAAAAAAAACTAGCAAGCTAAAGAATATTTTGGAATATCCGCATCTCACTCCAGGATTTCAAAAAGGAGAGGGGAATCCACAGTGTTCAATGACCCATTGGTTCTAGAAGCATGAAGACTGAGAAAAAGTCACTGAATGTAGCAAAATAGACCATTACTGAACATAAAAGAAGAAATGGAAAGCAGCTGGGAGGGTGCAGAAAACAGGGCAGAATAAAGAGTGAGAAGAAATCAAAGACACAAAGATACAGAATACTCATCTGAAAATCGCATGGGGAAGGGTAATCAGGGAAGACATACTGAAAAAACAGAAATGTCATCTGGGTCTTGAATGATGAGTAGGAATCAAACAGACAGAAAGTCGCAAATTATACAATATTCTTGAATCTACTCAGCATCTTGTTATTGCTGTCATGGTGAGAGAACTTAATAGAGAAATAGAAGTTACACGCAACAATGAGTCAAGCAGCTGGGCAAGGGAATCAGCATTACCTATACAGGAGGAAAAGCTGTAAAAGAGGGAAGACCTCAAGTTAGTTTAGTTAGGAGATACACCCAAGTGGTGATAACTTCACTTTCCCAACCCTTCTAAAGTTGTATGAACCCTAAGTCCCTGCATTAAAAACTTCACATTTGGAAATCACGGAGTGAGTTCTGTTTTCTTAGGCAAACCCTGACTGATATGCATGGTGTAAGGGAATTAGGACTGGATAACTCGAGGCCAGAAATGGGAAAAGGACTGAGCAGTTAAAAACTGAACAGCATGAAGAATCTGTAATGGGAGGAGAACAACAGGAGGAATAACTTGTATCTCAGAACAAGATCAAGGTCAAATGACTCGTACCTAAGAACAAACTGGTCATTGCAAATAAAGATGATTGACAACACTAAGTCATCTGGGGAAGAAAGCTGAGCAACAGGATGATGAGCTGCCAAAGAGAAAGAACCATACAAGAAATATTCGAGGGAAAATGGGAGGTAACGTTAAATTAGGCTCAACCGGATTACAGATAATTCAAATCAAATCCGTGATTAGGAAGTAAAGGATCTGTCTTACACATAATCTGGTGACATAAATTGAGTAACTAGTACTTCGGAAATGATTTTCCCACCTACCTAAAAACCTTATTCAAATGCTAGTACCAAAAAAATAGAATACTTACTATATTACCACCCCAGATAAAGATATTCCTGTGAATTGTACAAAAGAACAATTTGCTTTTCCCTTTCAAACACATACCTTGCATTAAAATAAATGCATGTTTTTATATACCTGTCAAAGACAGATTATAGACACTGTTAGCGAAGGTCATTTGGGTCCATTTCTTTTATTAATACTTAGGAGCACACCTAGAAATGCAAATTAAAAGTGCATTACAAAAATGTTGTAAAATAAGAATTCTGAGTACCTCTAATTCTCTCACATATGTAATGTTAACAGTAGAGGGGAAAAAAACATTTCATATCTTATTTTAATATCCTCCAAGGATGACTACATATTGCAAACATATGTAAGCTCTGATTTCCTTAGAAAATATCATTTAGACTTTTTTTAATCATAGGTTAACACAGTGGCTCCCAAACTTGTCTTCACATTTGAATCAAGTGGGAGCTTTTACAAATTTCAAATCCCACGCCACCACCCAGAGCAATTAAATCACAGTCTCCTAGGGGTGGGGCACAGACCTCATTATTTTTTTTGCAGTTTCCCAGGTGAGTCCAATGTGAAAACAAATTGGAAACTAGTGTGTTAATATAGAACTCCTTAAAGGAAACCTGATTAGCCCTTGAGAACAGCAATTCTCAAACTTTGCTGCATGTCGGAACCACCTGGGGAGTTCTAAAAATCCCCAGACCCTGGCTCCACCCCAGACCAATTAAATTACAATCTTTGGAGGGATGGAATCCAGCCATCACTGTTTTTTAAAGATCCAGATAATGCAGCCAAGTTTGGGACCAGTGCTCTAAACTATTAATAGAACATAGTTTGTAATACTAATTAAGACCATTAGATATGTGAAAAAATAACTTCACTGATACAATAAAAATTCTTATTAAAACTCCAGAAAAGAAGAACAAGAATATGTATTATGTTATGTAAAGATAATGATGCTCTAGTAAGTAGATCAGCTTTTATGTTAACTACAATATTGAAAATTAGGACAGAGACAGAAGAAGCCTAAGCAAGACAAAAAGAAGAAAAGAAATATAACCTATTGCAGCTCTCATTTATATGATTGAAACTTTCGATTTCTATATAATTAATAAAAACATACATGCCTATTCTATTCACTACTCTTGCCAAATATGTAAGTTTGGGAAAATTTATAAGAGAAAGAATTTTAGTGGTAGAAAAAAGTTTCCAAATACTCATACATGTAGATTAAGTGACTGAATAATTTCGAAGCAAGAAGAGGTCAGCTCTTATCTCTCACTCCCATTCTAATCAGCAGTTTCTGGCCGCTCATTGGTTTTGTTGAAAATTAGCTCAGTGTGAACAAAATGTGTATTACATTTCAAATGCAACAAAAGGGGTAGTTGAATTAGATGACTTGATGATACTTTTAAGTATTTATTAAATCTTCACTTTTATGTAAATATATTTCAGCGAAAGCTTTAAGTATCATTTAAAACAGATTTTATAAAGTATAATTAGATATGCTGTTAGATGGGAAGACACTTAAAAGTGCAATTCACACTGTAGCAGCAGCAGTGCCACCCAGGAGCATGTGATCTTCCGCACAATGCTCATGGCAGAATGTAACTGGTCTACACAGAGCCCGCGATTGCAGACTTGCAGGGCCACTAGCATTGCAATTATCAATCAGTGCAGTTTCCTTTCGTGGAAACATCTCTGTGCTATATAAATGAGAGGGAAAGGGGAGGCTTTTTCTTTTTTAACTTTTGTAAATTTACTGCCAGTAAAAATCCTCAGTTTTCACCAGCTCATCTTAGTAGTAGCTAAGTACGCACTGCCAATTGACAGGATGTGACAAACTTAGTGGCACACATCCATATAGCCAATCATTTGGGGAGGACTCAGCAGTTGTTCTAAATGTGACTCTGGGTTGAAGCCAGATGAACCAACAGATTTCTTTTTTTTTAATTGTATATGTTTAATGTATACAACATGATGTTTTGATACATATATACATAATGAAATGATTACTACAGTCCAACCAATTAACATATCTACCATCTCACATAATTGCTTTCTTTTATGCTTGGTAATAGCACCTAATATCTACTACCTTAGAAAATTTCAAATATACAATACAGTATTATTAACTATAGTCCTCACGCTGTACATTAGATCTCTAGACTTCTTCATCCAACATCAGACATAACTACAAGTTTATACCCTTTCACCTGCATCTCCCCATTTCCCCCCTCATCCCTCCTACCACCCCATTTCTGGTAACCACCAGTCTACTCCTTGTTTCTATGTACTCAACCTTTTTTTAGATTCCACATATAAGTGAGATCATGCAATATTTTTTTCCATGTCTGCCTTGTTTCACTTAGCATAATGTACTCCAGGATCATCTATGTTATCACAAATAAAAGGATCTCTTTTTTAAGGCTGAATAATATATCATTGTATTCTATTGTATATCACTGTTTCTTTATCCATTTATCTGTTGACAAATACTTAGGTTGTTTCTGTATCTTGGCTATCATGAATAATGCTGCAATGAAATGGGTGTGCACATTTCAAAATCATCCCCACAGTTTGTAATGCAGTGGGAGGTGCAATTTTAGTTATGAAGGAAACACTTGATGTTTCCCTTCAGAGATGTTGGTTAAAGGGTAAAAACTTTCAGTTATAACATAAATAAAATCTGGAGACTTAATGTACAGCATGGTGACAATAGGTAATAGGTATACTTGAAATTTACTGAGAGTAGATTTCAAGTGTTGTCACCACCACAAAAAAAGGGAAACCATGTGAAGTGATTGATATGTTACTTATGTGCATTATGGTAATCGTTTCACAATGTATACATACATCGAAACATCACATTGTACATCTTAAATTTATAAATTTTTTTATTTGTCAATCATACCTCAATAAAGCTTGGAATTAAAAGGGGGGAAGCACTTTGTCAAATGGTGCAATTAGGTAACTAACTAACCTAAATTTTAGGTAAACCTTTAAATATCACTTTTCACTCTTCACCCGCTGGGAAGAATTGCTAATATATTGCTAAGATGTTTTGCCTTTTCATCTTTTTTCACTGAGCCACTATTGAACTCATTAGTTATCCAACCAAAGGTGATATACTTTTCCCCAACAATCTGAATTCAAACATTCAGATATTACATACAATATAAGATAATTTTAAAACTATTCTTTCTAAGCACAAAACATTTTGCAACTTTTTATACGAATTTGCATTATAAACTACTATACTTTAATTCCAAATGAAAGACTCAAGTACACTTTTCTATCTAAGCTTCATTAAATGGTTAATATGATCAGCATTTCAATCTCCTCTTAGCAAGATCTTTGGATACATAAAATATTTCATCTCTCAATTTTAAAATGGTTCCAAATTGTTAATATTAAATAAGCACTTTTAAAATTAATTATCTCCTCCCGAAGGATGGCTTATGCTTTCACATCCACACTAGAAATATTATAAAGCATTCTAGCAAAATATGAAACAAAAATACCTATTGATTAACTTTCCTATTTGACCTTGTTTGCCAAGTGTGCACTGAATGTTGTGGCTTCCATTGCTAAACCCAGACAATAGATGTGTTGCTGTCAGCAAGCCCTCCTGACTGCAACTTCTTCTTTTGTGAAATCCATTCAGGAACCCTGTCTCTGGCCTCTAAAGAGAATAAAACTGTATTTGTATGTCTTATAGTTAGTAGACCAATGACACAAAATTGCCACTTTCTCTTGCCTAGAAAGCTGAGCTTTCTCTTGGTTGCTTTCATTTAATTCTACAGGCCTTTATAGTTTCCTAGAGTATAAAACTATTCTTTTCACTTCCTCTCTCTCACCATAAGATAAATCAATGTAAAACAGCCACTTTTGTGAACATGGCTTTCTTTCAGCCAGGCTCTCACAATGCAAACATGGTTGTGTCCTCATTTCCTAATCAGTTTTCAGACATCCATTGATTCCACTGATTTCAATAGGGTTTTGCCTTCTTTTAAATCAAGCATTCCTTTTGTAAAAATCATGAACACATCCCTACAACATTGCCCATGATGAAGAAGCTCAGAAGCAGCATTGCCCAGATTTTGCTTAGCAATGAACACGTAATGAGCCATGTGACTTTGAGCACGTTACTTAGCTTCCCTGTGCCACATTTTCCCCTGTGAAGATGAATATAATAATAGCCTCTCTCAATAGGAGAGTGTATGGATTAAAGGGATAATGTATATAAAACACTTAGTCCATCTGAGTGATGGCTCAATAAAATTAATGCTTATTTGGAAAGACTTTAATGAAAATCTCCAAAAGGCCCAGCAGCCTCTATAAATATCTTCTAAAATGAATTTGGTGAATCTCATATCCTTATCAGCATTTATCATATATCTGAAATCTTACATTCCAAAATATATGAGAATTAATGTCACAATATTTTGTGACAAATGCACTAATTGGAGAACTTAATAATTTTCAAAATGAAAATCCAGTTTGAAATTGAAAAAGAGGGTGAATGGTTCCTACAGGAGAAAGAAAGGAGGATCGGCATACACCTATGTCAGACAGAAGTGCTAAAGGAGAAGAAGAAAAAAGTCTCCCCCACACACATTAGACCTGGATTTCCTTGTGCTCAGTGGTTATCAAAGTTGAAGATGCTTTTGATTCAGCTGGGGAGCATTTGAATCTATCTGAGCAAAATGTATATTTCAGGGGCTCAACCTAGACCTGCCAAATTAGAACCTCTGAGGAGCAAGAGCTGAGAAATTGACATTTGATAAGAACCCCTCTCAGGCTCAAATCCCACCAGTGACTGGGATGCCAGTAGTCATATGCTCTACTTCAAGAATCTATAAGAACTTAAGTCCCAAGGGAGCAGTAGCTATGCATGCTGATCTTTGGCAATTCTTGCCTACTTTGCATTGCTTTTCAAACTAGGCATGCATGGATATGATCAATATTTCCTCAATTAACACTTGTAACTGCCTTCCAATCAGAAAAATCAAGAGCCTAGTTCTCCAGTAACTAGGAAAGTGTGTGAAATTCATTTTCACAGGAGAATACACTTTGCTTCTTCAGTGCTAAACTATAATAGGTTATAATGTGAAACTAAATGACATTTGCCATTTTCCTGCAGATAACTTGATGTTATTCTCTTTTGCTATCCAATGAACTACCATCAAAATAAATTCAGGTCAAACAAACTCCCCCAGATACCACAGTTACTTTGTAATTGTGCAATACATTGTCTAATTACCCTGCCACTGCATAGCACTTTCCACATAATTAGGTAAATAGTAATTATCCTTTGAGAAACCAATAACTAAGTGGAATTGGTGTATCGTAATGTGAATCACTTCCTTACTGGATAAATATGGGAAGGAGATCATCAATGAAGGCTTTAAAATTAAATCACTGAAAAACATCTCAAAAGCCATCAGTTTTGATTATATCATATGAATTAAAAAGGAACAAATAAAGGAAATATAGTGAAATGATGTTCATCTACTACAACATCATTTCAGAGCCTAAAGCTGGTAGCATAAGTTCATCCGTAGGAACTTTTGGAATATAGGAAATAGGAAGAGTGAGAAAGGAATGAAGTAAAGTATATTCTAGCAACTCACTGAAGTATTGCCCATAAAATGTCCTGAATTGGATAATGTGTCATCAGAATGGAAAAAGGAAAGAGAGTTAGTAAGAAGGAAATTAAGAAATGAACAGAGAAAATAATAGGAAAAAAAAGAAAAAGGAAAAGAAAAACCAATCTAAAAAAAAAAAAAACACTATTGCCACAAAGCAAGAGCACAGCATCACCTCCTCCCCCGTGGCAGCTCTGTCTCTACAGTAAGGTGCCTGGAAGGAAACCAGTCAATGAAGGATGCAGGTATGGTAAACTAGACTGGACTGGAAAAGCACCCTCCATAAAGGACACAGCATGGAAATAAAGAAAAAAGAAAAATGAACAGCCCTCTTATGGTCGTGCCCCACCCCATATTCCACAGGCAAGCCTTCCTAACCCTGTGTCTTATGAAAGCATATTTTAAATGCCACACTGAATAAGAGCATTATTGCTAATGCTTATTTATAAAATGAGTTTTCTTTTACATAAGTTATCTTCAAAGTGTATTTCATGCTCATAAATTATTTATAATAATTCCAGGTACTCTTTCCCCCATAGGAATATATCCCTAGAATCACAATGTAAGAAAATCAGAAAAAAATGATTTGATTTCCAAATAATAGACCTATGCATGACTTTCCTTTGTCTTTTGAATCCCAGGTGCAAGGAGATGAGTTAATCATATTCCTTGGCTCATAGTACATTATCATCACTGTAAAGTCACTCTCCTGTTTTAGTTTAATTTCCAATATATTCCCCATCTTCCCTCATCCCACAGGCCCCCTTTTCTAAATTGCTTTATATTTTTAAATATTGTCACATCTTTATAAAAAATAGTAAGCTCATATGAATATGTTTAATTTATATAAGTAGAATTAGACTATGTCTCTCATTTATTTTTTTTAACTCATACCGGGTCCTTGATATCTCTCCAGGATCTTAATATCTACCCATGTTGCTCTATTTATATCTAGTCTGTTGCCTTTAAGTGCCCAATGTGAAACATGCATCTTCCACATTTGACTTCCTCAGTCCCACAGTTATGGATATTGTTCCTGCCTTCTCAAGTGCCACCCCAACACCACCAAAATAGATGAATGAGAGAGAAAGATAATCTCCAAACATAGTCCTTTACCTTTGTGAGAACTTTCTATAGAGTATATCTAGAATACACTCACCTAGATATACTGTTAACTTCACTTGACTAGGTATTACCAGGTTGCTTTTAAGAATGACATATTTCCAATAGCAAGTGGGAGACAAAAAAAAGGCATTAAAAAAAAAAAAAAAACTCTTTCCCAGGTGACTTTCGTGTATTTGAGAGTTCTTCAATTCCCTTTCCCACCCCATGGATCCACACTCTGTTCAAATTTAGTTTCTTTGTTTTTTTGTTTAAGAGGTTCATTTCAGAAAGCACAAGGTCAACAACTGGTATGTAATTTGAGTGGAGTAGGAGATAAAATATGTTATAGTTTAAAATGTTCAGACATGGACTGGACTATTGGGAAGCTAAAAAGCTACACAATGCTGGAATGTGATACGTTTTCTACAGAACATCCCATTTTCCTTTACAATATCCTACGTCTCCCATAAACCTGCTCTCCCACATATACTCATAGGATCCAAAATTATACCCTTGGGGCAAAAAACAGCAGAAACTCCCATTCAGATGACCACTGACTTTCATCCTGAAAAACTTTCTCCTATTATCACCAAACAATAAAAACCAGAAAAGGATGGAATTCTAGGTCCTAGGTCCCTAAGATTATTAACCAGCACTCTGGAAATCAATCTGAGGCCCTTTCACTTTAAGAATCAGGGAAGTTGGTGCAATACCCTACTCGGAGACTGAAAGCAAACTTAATAGTCACTATTAGACAAAAAAAGCTAATGGCTTCAAGTCCTAACACTGACACCGCTATAATCTCAGGCTTACTCATTTTAGTTTGTATGTATTATCACTGCTGTTCTGTGACCACACCAAGAATCCCAGAGTCTCTTGCTATTCCCTCTGCCCTGAACTCTATTGCCACATATTCACATTCCTCATTCTCTCACCTCATTCCTGGCGTTGCTCAAGTGTCAATCTAGCAGAGAGGCCTCCCCTACCACCCTATGTAGCACCGGCCTCACACACACACACACACACACACACACACACACACACACACACGTACACATTCTACTGACAATCCCTATCCTTAACTCTGCTACATTGTTCTCCAAAGCGCTTACCACATCTTCACACTAGAGTGTAAACACCAAAAAAAGCAAGAATATTGTTTATTTTACTCATTGCTCTATCCCATGATGTAGAACAGTACCTGGAACAAAGAAGGGGCTCAAATATTTGCAGAACAAATTAATTTAGACTGTGACAGATGCTGAAGATACAATAACAAACAAGAAAGCCGAATCCCGGCCTTCATGGAGCTCTGGTAGGGAAACACACCAGTAGGCTGTAGAATGTGCAGTAGAACTCGGGTCTTTTGACTCGCAAAGCTCTTGCCACTCTGCCATGCTGAACAGTCTACAAAAGATGGGGCTTGGTTATTTAGCGGTGGTGAGCATGAAAAAAAGAGAGCTGTAAAGACTATGTTAGTTGCCTTTTTCCATCACGGACCCTTAAAGCATTTGCGGATTTTTCAGAGAGAGGCCACAGCAGAGGAAGTAGCCATAAGGACTCCTCACAGACTTGCATTATTCTAAAGAGCATTTTCAGTTATGTTTTCTGTACATGGGATAGTATTTAGATCTTTAAATAAATTATCACAGTACTAATTTAATCAATGTGCATAAATTTACACATATAAGTAACCACATGTGTTGTGTAACAATGGGAACAGGAACTGACAATTGGAAATATAACCAGTGGTTATATAACTTGGCCTTATTAAGCTGTGGTGCTTATTGTCTAACAGAATGAAAGCAATATCAACCAAGCCTTATTAGAATTGTGATAGTGTTCTATCAGCAAGCAAGTTAGAAAATAAAGCTCTGTCCAAATGCACTAGGATAGGAAGAAATATTCTATTTTACATTGTACGCCAGACTCTCCTTGACTAAACTTGAGAAAAGTGAAAGGAACTGAAATTTTAAACACTATTCTAGAATGTAATTAAGAGAGAGGGAGAGGGGGAAAGTTGCTTTGAATGTGAAGTTAGGCTGATCATGCAATTTACTATCTAGAACCACATTTCTCAGCTGACAGACAGTGCTGTCTGACATAAGAGAAATTCAAACAGACCAGTTCCTGCAATGAGACTTTAGGGACTCATACCCCAAGATTGGGTGAAACCCCGGACTTATTTTGAGTTACATAATGTGGCCTAAATATGGGCAAAGAAAGGAACATAGAAATATTTTGCAGATAATTTTCACTAGTTTATTTTATCCTGTTTATACTTTAGCTCCCAGGAACCATAAAGGATGAAAAGTTAAGCAGCAGAGTCTTCTAGTCAAACTTTTGAAGGGAGGAAAACAATATTGGTTTATTATACATAGTTTATTATTACGTTATACATTGAATTGTTACATATAGTTATTAGGAAGTTATTTTTAAAGACTCAACTGAGATGATCTCTGGTGAGTAGAAGTTGAATTCTCAGATTTCTAATATTTGCTTATGAGTCACAAATCTCTCCTGTTTGGGACATAGTATTAACATATTGGTTTGAAAGCATAAAAATTCATAAAAAAGAAAATAAGTTACCAGCTCCTTCCACTTCAGAAGTTTTTCTGATTTCTCTTTCTGAGAACATGTTTCTCTTTCTCTTTGTTGTTCCTATTTTGGAAGGAGGGCAAAGGATTGCACCTATTTCCACTGAATTATGGTTTTCAGAACTACCAAATGAGACTGGTTTTTTCCTGTGAAGATTAAGAAGTTATGTTACTACATATAAAATGATTTTCTGATTACTATATTTAGATGTGAAATATAGGTCTACATGTTTCCTGTTTATGGTTCATTTTGGAGTGGGGCATGCATTAGTAATCATAAGACTGGACCATTTGGTATTTTCACCAGCCTCCTTGCCTACCTCAGCCCACATCCATCACCCCTGAATACCATTTTGTTCATGGTACCCAATGGCTTCCCCTGGTGACCCCAAATAAATAGTACACACTAAGTGACTCCATGCACACCATGTTTTGTGTCATGTTCAGTGTACATTCTAAGTAAAAAGAGTGACAGACTCTAATAAAATGATCTAAGTTCCAAGAAAAGATCTATCACTTTCTGGCCATGATATCTGCTTTTAAAATAATCACTTAATCTTTTCAATACTCATCCTGCCTTCCTAACAGGATTAACTGTATCAAATATAGTGAAAATAGTGAAAATAAGAAGTATTACATGATATGAAGAAAATATGTATACACACTTTGTTTTATATGCCTAAAAACCAAAATAATTCAAATTTTGAATAATTACATAATAACATGACATTATATAAACAGGACCTGACAGAACCAAAAATAGAGAGAAGACAAGTAGGCCATCTAGGTCAGAGGCTCACATTCTTCAGTGCTGAGGCCACCATCTGTTAGTGATTCTCTCAGTCGAGAAAAAGAACTTCAACCGGCCCACATCTTGAGAAATTATTTAAAATAGAACATACAAATTATTTCCTTTCATCTTATGTAGCTGAATTCCCTCCTCCAAATAGAAACAGTCATTAAAATCAAAATTTTGCTATCATTTGAAGTAACCAATTTCATAAGTGGGGAGAAAAAATACGTTTTTTTTTATCCCCTTTTGAAAATTCAAAGAAAACAAGCTTGCAGCACAGTCTTAAGCTTCTTGTTAGTGCAGCAGACTCCACGACTCATAAATCATAATGTGCTTCCTTGCAGCATCCTCTTTACATGTAGCTGAATTAGAAAAGCAGTAAGAGGTGAGCAAAAATATAGCCAGTTTCTGTTAGAATGAATGTCGCATCTATACATCTCTGCCTGCTTTTCAAGCCAGTGATCCATCAAGGTCCAGGACAAAGACATAAATGGTTCTGGTCAACTCATCTCTGAGCAAATGTGCTAATGTACTTCTCTGTGGGTCTGGGTGCCATTACCGCATCGCCTGAGTATCAGGCACAATTTGCGTTTTGCCTTGTTCAAAATGAAGATTGCCTTTGTTAGAAACTCCCAGGAATTATTATCCCCTGCAAGCTGCTAAACTGCCAGGAGTCCAAGAAAGTCTGCACTCTTCCTGAACAATGGTTGACCTATAAAAAGTTGTACTTCTGAGAACACAATAATATCTAAACCAAAAATAGGCTAATCTAAAAGTACTTAAATTATTCAGGCTGCTCCTCCACCTAAAGTAAATTAGCAGAATTGGTAAATAACATAATAATGTAACATCTTATAAAGAATCTCTTTTGTGGAAGGAAATGAATGGACACAGAGATGTTGCCCCTTAATACAGTGTACTCAAAAAGCTCAAGAGAAAAATCTATTATTCTTAAATTGAAGCTCTCAGCAAATGTTTGTTGAGGCAAATTAAAATCAATAAATTTCCCAAAGGCTTAAATCACATAAAATAAATTAAAGATTATAAATTAGCACCACAATGAATTTGTGTTTAATTAATATTCTTCCATGGAAGACAAATTGGTGCTTCTGATGGGTACAGTGGATTATGGCCAGGAGGAAGGCTGTTCTGGCAGTGCCCACACTTTGAGGGGGATGTCATCATGGCCCAATCCTGAGCTCCAGACTGAATTTAGCCCCCGCTTTCACAGGTCTCAATGAAAAGATCCCTTTCTCATGAGGGAGCTGTTTAGAGGAAATTATTTCATTGTTACTTTTCTTTTCATATATAATATACGCCCTCTTCAATCTCCAACAGGACTCAAAGCATTTAAAGCAGTAGACAGTGAAACAGACTAAATGTATTCTAAGATGCCCAAAGATTTAGAATCTAGAGAATATTTTATAATATTAAAATACGGGGGCAGGGGCAAGACGGTGGACTAGAAGCAACCCGCGCACGCTGCTCTCATGGAGAGGATCAAAAGTTGCAGGTGGATGTCCACCCACAGATGGGCCTTCTTGGAAAGAATATTGTGAGTCACCGGAGAAGCGATGGGGGACATTCAGGGTGAAGGAGAAGGTGACAGGGTGATCCACTTGGCAAGATCAGAAGGTACCTGGGGAAGGCATCCACACGTGGGGAAGGACAGGAGGAGAGAACCCCTGCAGGCACTAGGGCTTGAGCTGTGAGGGAGCCCCCAATCGTTGCAGACCTCTGGGCCACTCAGGGAGCTGCTTTAGAGTCTGAGCAGCCACAGTGCACGGGACAGCAGGCACAGCAGGAACCTCCTACCTTCCCTTCCAGGGTCACTGCAACCAACACTGCTCTGAGGCCTCAGGTCCAGAGCGCCAGGCCCATACCAGGCTTTCATCTTTGCCGCAGCCACCTCCCGGTTGTCCGGGCCAGGCCAGGGAGGCAACAGGCAGAGCAGAGGCTCTTGCATGTCCTGTGACTGGTAGCTGAGCAGTCCGCCCCACCATGGGGAATTTGAGCAGAACATGCCACAGATGCCACCTGAGAAGCTCTGAGGTGACTGCCTCTGGGGCACCTGGGAAGGGGGAGAGCACCAGCTGCCAGCGCCCCGCCCACAGCCCTATGGCCCTGTGAACTCCGTGGCCCCACCCAGGCAGCTCTGCCCCCCATGGCCCAGCTCCAAGGCTCCCCCTGCCTGCGGGCTGCTGCTCAGCCCGCCACTGCTCTGCCCCTGAGGCTCCAGCGCGGGCCACAGGTCCTGCGGCCCTGCCCCCAAGACTCCTGTTTTAGGAACCTGCAGCTTCGCCCCAGAGGCTCCTGCACTGTCCGTGGGCCGTGAGGCCCCAGGTCCCAGGCTTCCCCACTGCCCTCAGGCGGCAGTTCCACCCCGAGGCTCTGACACTGCTGCACCGCCCTGTGGCTCCATCCTCGGGGCTCCAGCGCTGCCACGGGCCCACAGCCACAGCTCCCAGGCTCCCCGCTGCAGTTGGACCCCATGGCCTGTCCCTAGAGCTCCAGTGCTACCAAGGGATCCCATCGGCCACTTGATGGGAAGCGCCCCCAAACGCTCTGCCAGGGACCTGCTAGCCTTGAGCTACCATCACACCTGGACCCGGTTGGAGCAACGCCCACAGCCCGGAGGCCTATCACCGCTACCTAGATAGCCTTGCTCACCTGCCACTGTCACCTCCGGAGAGACCTAGGCAGAGTAATCTCCGCAAGGCCAGCCTCCATGGGGAGAGTCTCACCCAGCCTCCAACCCGAGTTTCCAACAAGGGCTTGGGGAACAACCCACCACTCCCAACAAAAATCATCCGGGGCCGGACGCGGTGGCTCACGCCTGTAATCCTAGCACTCTGGGAGGCCGAGGCGGGCAGATCGTTCGAGCTCAGGAGTTCAAGATCAGCCTGAGCAAGAGCGAGACCCCATCTCTACTAAAAATAGAAAGAAATTAATCAGACAACTAAAAATATATAGAAAAAATTAGCCGGGCACAGTGGCGCATGCCTATAATCCCAGCTACTATGGAGGCTGAGGCAGAAGCATTGCTTGATCCCAGGAGTTTGAGGTTGCTGTGAGCTAGGCTGATGCCACGGCACTCACTCTAGCCCGGGCAAAAGAGTGAGACTCTGTCTCAAAAAAAAAAAAAAAAAATCATCCGGCACCAGCTTGGACTGTGACGATCGTAAGGGAAGGGGACAACACAGAACAGCTGCATTACAGGCTCTCAGTGCGTCCGCCCTTCCCGTGCCATGCTGGGTCAATCTTCCATAGTAGGTCACAAAAGTGCCAGATAGGGACCTCTTCTTACTAAAAAGGAGAGCTCCCAGCAAAGGAGAATAGGTGCATCAAAGAGGAAAATAATAAAGAAATACTGGATTTAGATGGGACTCCAGAACAAATGGACCTAACAGACATTTACAGAACATTCTACCCAAAAACTACTGAATGTGCATTCTTCTCATCAGCACATGGGACATTCTCCAAAACTGATCATATTTTAGGCCACAAAACAAGTCTCAGGAAATTCAAAAAAATTGAAATCATACCATGTATCTTCTCTGACCACAGTGAAATAAAATAGAAATCAATTCCAACAGAAACACTCAAATCTACACAAAATCACGGAAATTAAACAACCTGATGCTGAGCAATCTTTGGGTCAATACTGAAATTAAGACAAAAATCAAAATATTCCTCAAACGAAACAACAAAGGGGACACAAGCTATCAAAATCTATGTGATACGGAAAAAGTAATCCTCAGGGGAAAGTTCATATCCTTAAATGCTTACAAGGAAAAGACAGAAAAATCACAAATTAACCACCTAATGTCACATCTCAAGGAACTAGGAAAAGATGAGCAAACCAAACCCAAAGGCAGCAAAAGAAATAACAATGCTCAGAGTAGAAATAAATGACATGGAAATGAAATAAACAATACAAAGAATCAAAAAAACAAGAAGTTGATTCTCTGAAAAGATAAACAACCTCATTAAAAAGTGGGCAAAAGACATGAACATGAGTTTTTCAAAAGAAGATAGACAAATTGCCAAGAAACATGAAAAAAAGCTCAACATCACTAATTATCAGGGAAATGCAAATTAAAAACTACAATGAGATACCACCTTTCCCCTATCAGAATAGACATTACTAAAAAGTCAAAAAACAAGAGATACTGGCATGGATGCAGAGAGAAAGGAACATTTACTTATACACTTTCGGGGGACTGCATATTAGTACAACCTCTATGGAAAACAGTATGGAGATTCCTCAAAGAAATAAATGTAGACATACCATTCAATCCAGCAATCCCACTACTGGGTATCTAACCAAAGGAAAAGAAGTCGTTTTATCAAAAATACACCTGCACTTGAATGTTTCTTGCAGCACAATTCGTGATTACAAAGATGTGGAATCAACCTAAGTTGCCCATCAATTCATGAGTGAATAAAGAAAATGTGATGTATAGTCTATGGCCATACCACTCTGAACGTGCCCGATCTTGTCTGATCTTGGAAGCTAAGCAGGATCAGGCCTGGTTAGTACTTGGATGGCAGAAAATGTTGTGTATATACCATGGAGTATGACTCAGCCATAAAAAGAAATGAAATAATGTCATTGGCAGCAACTTGGATGAAACTGGAGACCATTATCCTAAGCAAAGTATCTCAGGAACAGAAAAACAAATACCACATGTATTCTCCAATAATTGGGAACTGAACGATGGGCACACATGGGCACAAAGAGACATAAAGGTCATTGGAAATCAAGGGAGGGGAAGGATGAGAGGAAGTGAAGGTTAAAAACTTACCTATCAGGTACAATAAACACTGTTGTGGTGATGGGCACACCAAAAGCCCTGACTAAAGCATTATACAAGGTATCCATGTCATGAAAGTATTTTTATCCCCCTAATATTTTGAAATTTAAAAAATATTAAACAAAAATAATAAAATTCATAAACCAGCTTAGTTAAAGACTGAAATGGATCAGAAACCATTTAAGAAGTAATGAAATCAAAAGAAGTGTGTGAATTCATCTGGAAAGACAAACTCTGCTGGTAATAAACCATTGGAGGAGTTTTTCAAATAATACTTCCCAGGAATTCAAGAAGCAAAGCACATAGTGCCTTCAGTTTATTCATTTATTCAACAATTGATTACTGAAAGCACCTACTATATACACTGCAATTTTGCTTAAAATAAAAAAAAATTCTTCAATCAGCTGTTTCTTGACTTCTGATCAAACTAAAGATATTTAATGATATTATTAAATTATCATTCCACAAATAAATCCTACCAGAAAACTAAGCTTTTAGCTGAGACATGTTGTATTCTGATGCCGTAACTTGGCCCAAAAACAGAGCTGTGTCTCTTGTCCTGAAATGTCTCTCAAAATACTGTTGCAAACACGCTTCAGCAGAAGGCCGTCTGTGTAACCTTGGGCTCTCTGCTGACTGCT
>CAUYSK010122274.1:0-20370 GCA_963575035.1 Avahi laniger
AAAAGAAAGAAAAGAAAAGAAAAGGGATCTGTGCTGGAGTTCCGAGTGAGTCACGTCAGCTGGGGTCTTCACTGCTGACCTGACTGAACCCACTAGCATGCACTGTGACCGAGAGGGACTGTGGAGGGCAGGGCTCCCAAAGAGCTGAGTGAGGTCCCAGATCCCTATCCCTCCCCCACAGAGCCTCCCCTGGGACTGATGTTCCTGGGAACACGGTTTGGGGACTGCAGGGCAAGAGGCCCCTCTGGCCCAAACTCCAGGCACCAGGGCAGAGAAAGGGCCCCAGATCCCAGGACCTCAGGGTGCAGGCAGGTAGGTAAAATGAGACAGGCTGTGTGTGCACTGTCCACATCTGCACCCACTGTGGGGGGATGCAGTGCTCAGCTAGAGGCGGCCACCACACAGCTGTGGCTGCTACGGGCCCAGTGCCTTCAGGTCTCCACATTCTCCAAGAGAACCTGGAAATCTGGATGTTAAATGACATCTTCTGGCTTTAAAATAAAATGTCCTAACTTTTCAACAAAGCTCCTTATTTTAAAATGTTGTCTCATTTTATTAAAACAAAACCAAAAACAAAAGCATCTTACGGGGCTCTGCTCTGCAGAAGTCCTCTGCCAGCCACCAGCCTACGATCCAGCATGCTCTTGGTGTTCCTGGAGAGCAGGTCAGCTCCCAGGATTCCCTTCTTCCTTTTTTTAACCTCTCTCCCCTGATTCACGATTGCTTTGGGAGCTCCGTCCCAGATTGGCATCACACTCACTGGCCAATTGCTTGGGGAGCCCGCCTTCCTCCTGTTTGAAAATTGGGCTGATGTGCGCCTGTCCCTGGTGAGGACAGCCCTGGCAATGGGCTTTCTCATGGGCAGTGAGTGCCCTGTAACAGGCAACTTGCAGCCGGAACCCCTGCGCTTGGCCCTCCGATGCCAAGCATGGCCGCTCCCCACGCCGCCCTCTCCAGCCTCGGTTTCCCCTCCCATCTTCCCATCACTCCCTCTGTGCTCCAAGCATCTGGAGAGTCTCACTCTGTCTTTAGCTCTCTTTAATGATCACGCTTCTGTGCCTCTGCACATCCAGATCCCTGGGTCTGGACCTCCCTCTCCTGCCACCTTGCCCTGTCTCCAGCCGCCTGGAAAATGCCAGGCTCCAATGCCAGCTCCGGCAGCCCCCGTGCCTCCTCGGCCGCCGCAGGAGCCCCAGGAGGCTGACATCTGCTCTGAGCCATTCCTCACTCAGCCTCCTTCCTTTCCTTCCACCCATAGCCACTGTGGATGATTTTACCTACAAACAGCCTTTGAAGCTGCTTCCTTCTGTCCTTCTGTACTAGTCTGGCTTCATTCCTGCTCAGGATGCAGGACCAGAAGCAAGGCACCCTGATCGGGTTCCTGCATCCCCTCTGCACTGTCTGGGAAAGGCATTTTACAAAATGCAGACCTGTCCGCCTCTGTCCTCAGCTTAAAATCCTTCTGTGGCTCCCACAGCCCATAGGGCGAAGCCCAACCCCCCCAGCTTGATACCGAGGACTTGTCAAAGTCAGTCTGTGTTTCATTAACTCCTTTTTTTTTTTTGAGACAGAGTCTCACTCTGTTGCCCGGGCTAGAGTGAGTGCCGTGGCGTCAGCCTAGCTCACAGCAACCTCACACTCCTGGGCTCAAACGATCCTACTGCCTCAGCCTCCCAAGTCGCTGGGACTACAGGCATGTGCCACCATGCCCAGCTAATTTTTTTTTTCTATATATTTTTAGCCGTCCAATTAATTTCTTTCTATTTTTGGTAGAGACGGGGTCTCGCTCTTGCTTAGGCTGGTTTTGAACTCCTGAGCTCAAACAATCCGCCCAGAGTGCTAGGATTACAGGCGTGAGCCACTGCGCCCTGGCCTTCATTAACTCCTTTCTTACCTCCTCCCACTGCTCCAGGGCCTCAAGTAAAACTTAATTATTCTGAATGCTCTGAGCACACCTGGAGGGTTTGCAGCTCCGCCTCTCTGCGCAGGCTCTTTCTTCACCTGGGATACCCAGAGCCTCTGTCCGCATGCTGTACTACTATGCATCTCCAAAACCAGTTCTGACAATCCTTCCCTGACCTGGAGAATGAGGGTACTTGAGTCTCTGAGGTCTGCACACAGCTGAGGGCTGCCCTGTCCTGTGGTGGCATCACTTGTTGGTCACACATCTGCCTTCCCTACTACACTGGAATCCTTTGGTAGGTGTCAGCATTATCCATCTCTGTATATTCAGCACATTGCTCAGGACTGGGCATAAGCAAGGTGCCAGGAAGTGTTTGTTGAATGACTAAATAACTCTGATGCTCACAGAGGGTTTGGCATTAGATTATTCTCCCAGGAGAAGTGGGTAATTCTGGAGCAGAAAGTGGCCAAGGTGTCTAGTCCTTGGTGGAGCTGGAGGTGTTTACAGTCCTCCCTCCTATTCCCAGAGGCCGGGTGCTGAGTCAAAGCCGCTGCAAGCTCCTGGAGACTGTCCCCAGGGGGCTGGCAACAACTGGTCATGTTGCCCACTGCAATTGAAGACCAGCGTGGCTCCAAGCCACCCCTCTCTCACTGGGCGGCGGGCGCACGTCCTCCTGGCAGCGCTGTGACGCAGCATCAGGGAAGGGCAGGGAGGGAATTACCCTTCAAGATGGGCCAGTCCTGCTTCCTCTGGTTTTCAGATAGGGCAGCTGAGGCCCAGAGAGGGAAGGTGGAGTCACACCTGGAGTTCCTCAAGATCTTATCAGACAGGAAAACACGATCAAAGGAAACCTTAAGGTGTGCTAGCAAGGGCCTGGGGGAGGTCCTCGGGACTGGCAGGGCAGGGAGGGCCTCTCTGAGGCTGTCCCCCAGCTGCTATGCAACCGTGAGGTGGGTAGAGGAACCTGCAAGTGCAAACCGTGGGTTGTGGGGGGTGGGGGGTGGGCTTGCCTCTTTGAGGCTTTGGCTAGGGCAGAGCAAGTGAGGAGAGATGCAGTCTAAGGCTTGGTGGGGCCCTGCAGACCTCTGTGGAGTTTGCATTTCAGTCCAAGTAAGCGAATGATACAAGGAAGTTTAAAAAGTGACTCTGGTCTGAATAGACGGTTGTCCAAAGAAGATACACAAATGGCCAACAAGCACACCAAAGGATGTTCAAATTCATTAGCCCCCAGGGAACTGCGCATCCAAACCACAGTTCTACCATTTCACACCCACAGCTAGAATCCAGAAGATACACAATAAGCCTTAGTGAGAATGTGGAGAAACTGGAACACTCATACACCACTGATACGAATGTAACATGATGCAACCTCTTTGGAAAACAGTCTGGCAGTTCCTCAAAAAGTTAAACATAACATTAGCACAAGACCTACAAATTCAACTTCAAGGTATATATCCAAGAGGAATGAAAACATATGTCTCCTCGAAAGACTACATGAAAATGTTTCTAGCAGCATTACTCATAATAGCCAGAAAAGGGAATGACTCAAATGCTTATCAGCTAATGAATGGATAAATAAAATGTGGTATATCCATAAAATGGAATATTATGCAGCCGTAAAAAGGCATGAAGTACTGATACGTGCAATGACATGGATAAATGCTGAAAACATGCTGGATATAAGAAGACAGTCACAAAACCTATCGTATGATTCCATTTATATAACACGTCTAGAATAGGCAAATCTATAGAGACATGAAGTAGATTCCTGGTTGCCAAGCCTCAAGTGGGAGTGGGGAATGGACAGAGGATGGCTGCTAACATGTACACGTTTCTTTTTGGGGTGATGGAAAAACGTTCTGAAATTAGTGGTGATGGTTGCACAGTTCTGTGTGAATATACTAAAAACCGCCTTATAAAGTTTATATGGGTGGATTTCACAGTATGTGACTGATATCTCTATAAAGCTTTTATGTTCAAAAAATAAATTTTTAAAAGATAAAAAGAATAAAGATTTTCTGTTTTTGTCTTTGGTTCCTGGGACGTGGAGGCTGAGGGGCAGCAGGGAGGCCAAGTGGCCAATAGAGCAAACACAGGCTCAAAGGCCCGAGCACGGAGGAGGCCCCAGTGCGTATCCGTGGACGCCGGGCACCAGCTGATCCTGTCGGTAACGCTCTTCTCTTTCCCCCGGGGTTTCTCAGCCTCAGCACCACTGACATTTTGGACATGATAACTCTTTGCCGTGGGGGGCTATCCTATGCACGGTGGACGTTCAGCAGCATCCCTGCTCTCTACCCACTAGGTGCCAGCACACCCGTGCCCAAGCTGTGACAGTTAAATGTCTCCAGACATTGACAAATGTCTTCTGGGAAGCAAAACTATCCCCAGCCGAGATCCACTATTCTAGCCCCACTTGCTCACCTGGTGATTCCTGCTCATCCTTCCTGACCCATTTCAATATCACCACCTCTGGCAGCCTTCATCCTGCACCCTCTGAGGTCCCACTTTCCTAAACACCCCCCGTCAAAGCCCTGAGGACACCGTTGACACACTACTCTCCCCGCTACCACCTGTGAGCTCCCTGTGGATGCAGCACAAACCCGCATGCTTTGGAGGGCACTGTTGAGGCATCTCGTCACCTGCACAGTGCAGGGATACACTGCTTCCCACAGGGTCTCTGGGATGGTGGCTTAAATGTTGGCTCATCTGTCAACCCTTTCTGACTCTGGCTAGGAGTGGAGGCTCTGGATTTAGTTGACCTGGGTTGAACCCCGTGTGACACTGGGCAAGTGGCTGAATGCATCTGACTCTTGGCTGGCACTCTGAACAGGAGCCACACATGAGCACAAGGTAAGAACACAGCACATGTCAGACATTATTGGTGTTAATAATTTTGTATTCCTTCTTTCTTCTAAGGGGCGTGCCAGGGTTCAACACAGAAGTGTCCCTATCATTGACAAGCTTGCATGTGCCAGTCCTGTCCTGGGTACTGGCAAGGAAAAGGTAGGGGCGAGTAGGTTATATTGTCCCCATGTTCAAGGAGCCCTGGGGGAAGAGGAGCCTACCTATAAACTGTGGGGTCCCAGAAGATCTGGTTTGAACAGAATCTTGAAGGATGAGTAGGATGAGGTTGCTAAGCAAAGAAGGGCATTGCAGGCAAGAGAAATTCCAAATGCAAAGCTTGGAGGTGGGCAAGAACATCGTTGATTCGGCCAGCTGGATGCAGACTGTCGTAGGAGCACCAGCAGAGGGAGGGTGGGGTGGGGTAGCTGGAAGTGAAGAGGCTGGCCAAACACTAGACCCTAATAAGCCATATAGGCCAGTCTAAGGACTTGGGACATGACCCTTTTGGGAATGGGGAGCCTTTGAGTATTTTTGAGCAGGGGAGGAACATTCTCAGTAGCAAGTTGACAGTGGGATAAAGTATGTATCAAAATTGTAGGGGACAAGATAGGAGACAAGAAGATGTGAAAAATTCAATCTGGCAAACCTACTGTGTGCTTTTAGAGACAATTCAGTCTTTACCATATGCCTGGAGGCCCTCCAAGACTGGGCAACTGATTTATCAAACCATATAGTGCCTTCTTTCAGTCAGGCACGCCCCCTGCCTGCTCTCAGGGCTAGACGCCAGGCAGTTCTACATCTGCTAATTATTAAAGTAAATGCTCATTGCATAAAATCTGGAAAGTCCAGAACATGTACAGTCAGGGAACAAATCTCTCATAATCCTACCACCCATGGATAAACACTAACATTCTTTAGCCTATTTCCTTCCAGTCTTTTTTCTAAGCTCTTTCCAAAAATTTGGCACCGTGCCATGCATAGGCCTGCGCATAAACATGACCCCATTGGTTAAAAACTCTCCGTGTTTATTAGTCGCATGCATGGCTGTCTCACAACTTCATTGATTCCCTACTGTTGGACATTCAGGCGCTTCCTGATTGTTGGTCAATATCTTTGCATTTGAGAGAGCCTTCGTTCGCATCCCCATCATTTCGTTTGGATGCATTCCTCCTCTTTTAAAACATTTTTGGCAAAGGCACCTCTAGACGCCCTTTTCCCTAGAATCAGGGATTTCTTCCCCAAGGCTGAATTAAATCCTTGGGATTGGAACTTAATCTTGTTTCCCCTTCTTTAGGGTGTTGGTGGAGATGGACCACAGCTGGCCTTGTTTTCCCCACGGATGATCTGGCTGGGAGGGTCAGCAGTCAGTCACCAGACTAGGATGGAGGGCGGGAAGTGTGAGCGCCAGGGACTCAGCCCAGGCTGGGATGAATGGAGACCAGGTTAAAAGGACAAGGTGATGAGAAGGGAAAGGAGTTGGCGGGCTGGGGTGAGTCAGCCTCAGTATCTGCTTCCTATGTGGCATTGAGTAGTGACCTTCCTTCCTCCCAGACCCCTCGAGAAGTCACTTGGCAAAGGTACCCCAACCAGCTGCCAGCCTTCAGGCTCACTTTTCCCAGTGATACGTAGCAGCTCTTCCTATTACACATGGAACAAGCAACCAGCGGTGATCCAGCATAAGCCAGGTGCCAGCCCTGGGCTAGGACCCTTACGCAGCCATATTTTGGGGCCAGCGTGGTGCTGTTGAAAGTACCCTGGAGTCAGGCAGACCTGGATCCAATCCCAGCGCAGTATTTCCTATGAGTGTGATCATGTGGAAATCACTTACCTTTGTGAGCCTCGGTTTCCTCATCTGTAAATTGGGGTTTAATGGCACCGGTTTCCCAGGGCTGTTGTGACAGTAGCCAGTGTCATGCATGTACCTATTATATCCAGAACTAGGGCCACACGGAGTGTGCTCGAGATGTTACTTTCCCATGATATTCAATTCTCCTTATATCCCAGGCTCAGAGATGTCAAGGAGTGTAATCTATCCAATTGCCTCTGATAACCCCCAGCGACAGGGAACTCATTAGCAGGTAGGAATCCACAACATCCTATTATAAATAAGGAAACTAAGGCTCTGAGAGATTAAGTCAGGAGTCTTCACAGAACAAAAACTGTCAGCTGAGAGACGTCATGTTTTAGAGAAACATCACCCTCAGGATGTGTGCAGGGTGTTTGAGAGTGGGGCGTCTGGGCCCCCCAAATTCCCTAGGCCCTGCTTCGCCACCCAGCTCTGCCCGTCCGCTATCTCTGGCAAAGGCACTCAGGAGGTCTAGCGCACACAAAGGACTTCCCTGGAGGCAGCCAGTGCCAGGGCTCCGGGAACACCTGAGTTAGGGTGTGCCACCACAGCCCACTGCCCCGCCCCGCCCCCTAAGCCTCACAACCACCTAAAGGGGAGCTTTAGCACGCCCCTTTTCACCGCGGTGGCGGGGGTGTAAGGAAACTGAGGCTCACATGCTCAAGGTCACTGCCCAAACTAGGACTCTGAACGGAGGCCACTTGCCTGGCTCATCCCGCAGGAGAATCCCTCTCCCGATGCCCCCAGAAAGACCTCCCGCCGCTGAGCGCCGGTCCTGGTCCCGGCGTGGGCAGCAGCCCAGGAGGGAGAAGGCAGCCCCTCCGGTGCCCTGAGAAGCCCCCGTCCCCACCAGCCTCGGGCCCTCTCCTGGCTTTCCTTTAGCAGAAAGTTGCTCCATGCTCTGACAGACAGACCCCCTGAGAAAATGCCACCACCCAGACCCGGGGACAAAACAGGGACTGTTTCGACGCAAGTGGACTTTCCACATCTGCCTCTACGTGAGTAGAGGGGTCATAAAGCCGCCCTCCCGTGCAGGACACTGCTGTGGACCCGGGCTGCATCCCACCTCGCGACGCCCCCTGGGGGCGGGCACGACCCCCGAGGGTCACAGGGAAGGAAACTGAGCCTCGCAGGCGGAGGCACTTACCCAAGGTCAGGCACAGCCAGCGAGCGCGGGGCTGGGGCTCAAACCGGGGGTCGGGGCCACGACGGCCGCCGGGGTCCCCGGAGCAGCCTCGCCAGCGCCCGCCCGGTGCCCGCCCGGAACCCCGCCCCCAGCCGAGGCCGCACGGGCAGGCGGCGGCCGCGTTACCTGGTGCTGCTGCCGCGGGCGCCGGCTCCGTACTGGCTCGCCTCGGTCCCGCGCCCGGGCAGGGATGGAGCGGGCGGCGCGCACGGCCTGCGCCCCACGCCTCGCACCCACTTCCTCGTCTCCGCCCCCGCCTCGCTCCTCCTCGCTCTCGGCGCGCCGGCCCTGCCTGCTCTCCCCAACTCTCCCCTCCCTCTCCCTCCCCCCTCTCTCCCCTCTCTCTCCCCCTTCCTCCTCCCCTCTCCTCTCTCTCCGCCTTCCTCCCCTCTCCTCTCTCCTTCTCTTTTCTTCTCTCCCTCTCTCCCCGCTTTCTCTCTCTTCCCTCCCACACACTGCCTTTCTCCCCGTCTCCCTCTCCCACACTCACCCACTTTCTCTTTTCTTTCCCTTTCTCTTAGACCTTCTTTCCTTCTCTCTCTGACTCTGACCCTCCCGCTTCCTCTTCCATTCCGTCACAGGCCGCCTCTTTCTCTCTCGTTTTTTCCCTAACTCCTTCCTGCTTCCTGCCCCCACCCACTGTGAACCCACCCATGTCTGGGCGTCCACGTGTGGGGACATTGCTGAGTGGAAGGAGACTCCTCACCGTGGCCTATAGTCGGCCTCTGGCTACAGCGAGGGCCTGCCCTGGGGGTTGGGGGGTGGCAGAGGTCCAGACCAGGTGGCCTCCCTCACCTTGGGTCCCAGGACCCAGCCACCAATTAGGCTACGAGGGGGAAAGAACTAGTTTCGAAGGAAATGCCTGGATAATTCTGGGCTCTGAAACCTAGAAACACAGGAAGCCAGAGGATAAAGGGCACCTAGATATCAATGAGTCCAGGGGTTATTAATTGAAAAAAAGAGAAAAAATCAGCAAAACTTCAAAAAACTCTGGAGTGGATTTGTTCTGGTTGAAGGAAGGGCTGAAGAGGAAGAGAAGTAGGGAGGTGGGCCTTGGGAAAAGCAGCTTTTTGGGTAGGGAGTATAGTGCCCACCTTCCAGGTAAGAAAATGGAGGCTCAGATGGGAAAACCGATCTCCTAAATACGGAGGTATCAAGGCCGCTGTGCTGGCTGGGCAGACCTCACTGGAGGCATCCGGGCGGGTGGGCTGGCCGGGGCACGTGCCAGGCCTGGGCAGCAGGCAGTCAGATGGGCTGTCCCTGGCCTCTTGGGGAACCTGGTGCGTGGGGATTCCCGCAGAAGCTTGGCAAAGGAGGGCAAAGGTGAAAGGGTTAAGCTGGTGGAAATTTCAGACAGATGCAACTGCTGGTTGATACAGCACCTTAGCCATCCTGTCGCCATGGCCCAGCCCTGTGCTAGGGGCTGAGGATGAACACACTAAGGGGCCGTGGTCCCCTGGCGCTCTGAGTTCCCAGCTTCTGGGGAGGCTGTTGTTTCACCATGTGTCCAAGTCACCACCATCTTGGAATGGTAAGAACCTCCCAGCTGGTCTTCTTGACTCCTCTTGTGCTCACCTGCAGTTCACAGAGCAGCTCAGGTAATCTCTAAGAAGTGTAAATCACGTCATGCCTTTCTACTCCCTTTCTTCCAGCCCTCCCATGACTTCCCGTTGTAGTTAGAATAAAACCCAAGTTTCTTGTCACTGCCAAGATGTCCCACGTGGTTGCGTGGTTGCATGGTTTATGCGACTCACCTCTCTGATTTTATCTCTCACCACTTCTTACTTCTCTCTGTGTGTCTCAACCACAATGGCTTCCTGCCTGCTCCTAGGAACAGGAACATACCGCAGGCCATTTGCACCAACTGTTCCCTCTGCCAGGAAAGCTCTTCCCTGCTCCCATGTCTGCTCAAATGTCACCTTCTCAGAGAGGTCACCCTGACTGTCTTATCTAAAGCAGTCACCCCTTTGCCATAGTGTTTTTCATTGCATCCCTTTTTATTGTAATGAACATATTTATCACTGTCTAAAATTATTTTGTCTATTCATTTGTTTAGATGCTTATTGCCCGTTTTAGCTCACCAGCATATAACCGAGGAGGGAGAGACCTCGTCCGGATTGTTCCCTGTGCCTCCCCAGAGCCTACAAGAGTACCTGGCACGTAGTAGATGCTCAATATATGTTTGCCGAATGATGAATGAAACGATGCTATAATGAAGAGGTTTAGAAAAAGGAAAAGGTTGTTGACCCTGACAAGGGAAAAAGAAGATTGTCTTCAAAAAGGAGGCTACTTTAGAGCCGACTCACAAAGGGGAAGCAGCATTTCACAGGCAGAGAGAGGGAAAGGGCTGTGCAGCCAGAGGAGACAGCACAGAGGAAGGCCCCGCGGCGTGAGGTTGGGCGGCGCTGCACGCCCAGGGGTGGCAGAGTGGACTTGATCCTGTTGCCAGTGGGGGATTACAGCATGTTTTTAGGCAGGGGTTGATGTGTCCTGGAGAAGAGAAGGTTCCAGTGACCTTTGTCTCTATGAAGGACCTCTGGGCGGAGGAAACACATGAGAGACCCGCTCTTGGACCAATGGTAAAAATGGAATGAGCAGGCTTTTCTCTCCGTGAAGAATGGTGTTTTGTTTTTTGGTTTTTTTTTTTTTTTTTTAAAGGAGCTACAGAGGAAAACAGGCTCCACGGTGGTGAGATCGCCATCCGTGCACCTTCATGCCCTTCCCAGGAAGAGGATGATGCATCTGTGACTTGTTTGGCTACTGATGTGTTGGTGGAAAGATGTGAGTCCCTTCCGAGCAGAGGCTTTAGGGCCAGCGAGTGCCTGCCACATTTCCCTCCTGTCTGCCATGGGGCTGGTGCTGCTCAGGCGATGTTGCAGAGAGAGGCCGCCCCATGACCAGATCCCAGAATGGAGTCCCAGAAGCCCAGCCAGCCCCCAGTGGACATGGGATGTGAGTGAGAGAGAGATTTGTCGAAGGTCCTCACAGTTTCTGCAGTCATCTGATGTTGCTAGATAGTCATGGTCCTTGGTCTGCCTTAGTGAGTCAGAGGCTCAGTCAGGCTGGTTCCGACACTCACTAGGTATGATAGATTTTTCAAAAATGGACACAATAATTCAGCCCAGGCTCCTTTGCAAGGGGACAGCACCTCCTATCAAGTGGTGGAGTATATTTCCCTGCTCCTTGAATTTCAGGCTGGCCTTGTGACTTACTTTGGCCAACAGGACCCGGTGCAAGTGATGCTGTGTGACTTCCAAGGCCAGGCTGCGAGAGACTTGCAGCGTCAGCTTTCACTCTCTCGGGACAGCGCTCGAGCCCACCGTGCTGTGAAGACGTCTGGGACGAAAGGCCACGTGGGGGGAGATGCCCAGTGGTCCCGGCCCTAATGGCAGACCCGGCAGCTGAATGCAGTCACCTGGGTGAGCTCAGGCAGGACCAGCACAGGAACTGCCCACCCAGAGAACAGAGAGAGTAACCCAGCCTTGCTTTAAGCCAGTACGTTTTGGAGTGGTCTGTTACACAGCCAAGAATAGCCAGGTTAGTGGCCTTGAAAAAATCAGTCCCTGTTCAGTGCCCATTTCCTTGACTATAAAATAAGCATAACAGTGATATCTACTGCAAAGAGTTTGGATGAGGCTCAGATTTTTTTAAAAAAAGATATAAAATCCATCTATTCATTGTGTATTGAGCACTGACTCTGTGTGTCAGGCATGGGGTCTACTCTGGGATGCAGCAATGAACAAGGTGGACCTGCCATGCTAGAGGGACACAAAATAAGCCAAGATAATTGCAGCTAAAGATAATCACTGTGGGGAAAGCCAAACAGGGTAATGTCACTGAGAGTGACTGAGGGTGGTACTTGTTTAAGATACTTAGAGCGAGTGACATTTGAGCTGAGCCAGGCATATGCAGATAGAGGGAGCAGCATCCACCTGAAGGAGCAGTAAGTGCAGATGCCCCCAGAGAGGGACAAGCTTGGCCTCCACTAGGAGCACAGACAAGGCTAGCGTGGCTGGTGTAGGAGGGAGAGGGACAAAAACCAGAGATGCTGGTGCAGGGACGCGTAGCCGTGGTGACGTGTGTGGATTTCATCCTAAATGCAGTGGAGCCGCTGGAGGGTCTTGATGGCGTAGTGATACCTGCATACACTGTCAAGTGAGTCTTGCTGGAAGCAGTTCACTGTCGGCCACGCACCTGATCGGGATGGCACTTGTGACCCCTTCCCGCTCTCACAGTTCCAGTTGTGCACCAGATCTGAAAACCTCCGGGAGCTACTGAGCACCTCATCGTATCAGAGTAATTGTTACTGATAACCGGAATTGAGGCTCCCTGCCTTGCAAGGTGGTTTGGGGATCTGACAGCCTAAAACCCCTCCTGGCTCTGCAAATGAAATAAGAACCGTCTTTCAAAGGAGGCAGGAGGAAGCT
This sequence comes from Avahi laniger, assembly GCA_963575035.1. Taxonomy (NCBI): domain Eukaryota; kingdom Metazoa; phylum Chordata; class Mammalia; order Primates; family Indriidae; genus Avahi; species Avahi laniger. The sequence continues at coordinate 12,207 of CAUYSK010122274.1, forward strand.
TCTCATTCTGAGGAAACTCAAACCGCCATTTGGCCAAAATAGAAAGAACGCACTTTCTTTGGAATGAGTAATCTCTGCTGAGTCTGACTGCTTGAAACTGGGGAAACAAAATAAAAAACAACCCCCCAAACCAGCAATTAAGATAATGAATGATACAGCGTGGTGATACCATTTACCCAAATGGAAAATTCTGATGAAAACCCGAAAACCCCGCGGGTGGTTTTTGTCATTGATTATTTCTCATCTGCCTCTGGGCTCTGTGGCAGCTCTGGGTTTGTGGTTGAGGCATGTGGGTGCAGATTTCCTGGCTATCACGTGCCACGAGTCTTGAGAGAGGCTTTCGGAAGGTCTCAGGGCTGGGAGTCCCCAGACAGATGCAGCTAATTCCTGCACCGGGAATTCCTGCTAATTCCTGCTGCTTCCGGGACCCCTGATTTGGCTATCTCCCCGGTCTCTCTGAAATCACACGGTGACCCAGTTCTGGCTCACGGGATGGGAAGGAGCATCATTTGTTGAATATCTACCATCTTCTGGATACTGTTCTGGGTTCTTTGCATACATCATCTCAAATAATTCTCACCACCACCCTGGGAAGTAGATACTCTTATTTCTCCCAGGTTACAGAGGAGGAAACTGAGGCTCAGAAAGTCAGAGATTGCTCCATGGTCCCATAGCTAGCTGTGGCATTCGCTCCGCCAGTCCCTGCTTCTAACCACTCTGCTCTCCTGGTCCACTCTGATAGCAAAATAGACTGTTCTGTGGGATTCCAGAGTGCGGAATGATTCAGCCGGGGGTGGAGAGGGAGCCAGGAGGCGACTTTTATAGCGGGTCTGGAGGCATAAATAGGACTTCGTTCATGGGAAGGGCGGGAAGGGCTATTTCAAGCAGAGACAAAGCGTAGAAAGATGTAAGCATGAGGTGTTAACGGGGAAGAAGGCAGCGGGGTAGGCTGGAGAAGGGCTGCAGAGACAAAGGGCTGGGGTCTTGTTGAAGGATGGGGCTAGGGAGGTGGGCTGTAAAACATCAAAGCTCTGGAACATTATTATGCTAAGGAGCCTGGGTCGCATCCTGGTGGTGACGGAGAGTGGTCAGCGAGGGGCAGGAGGGACATGTGAGAGATGGTGAGTGGGAGAACATTCCCCCTGGTGACTGACAGAAGAAGGAACAGAAGCGCCTCGAACTGTGGGACTTCATGGAAATGAAACTGAGGACGCCCGTGAAACAAATGGTAAGACAACAACTTGGCCTCGTGGGACCTGGGCAATCTTCAGGCAACTTCTGTCCCTCTTTGCTTCTCCTGGCTGAACATCTTCTTTTCCTTCTTGAGCAGACACGTGTCCCTACTTCCTGAGCCTCCGTAACTTTCACCTCCTTGCTGTTGCTGCCTGGACCCTGCTTGGGCCTCGAAGCTACATGACTCACAGACCCAGGGCCCAACATGAGTTGACTGCAGTTTTCTGTCTCTTAACTGAGCTCTGAGGAAAGAACTATCCTAAGGAAGTGACTTGTAAAGCCCCAAGAGAAACGGAAGGAAGGGAAGCAGCACTTCTTCAGTGCTCACTTTGTGGCAGGCAGGTTAACCGACCTCTCAGTGAACCTTACGGTAGCTTGCGCAGCGAGTGGGGCGATCCTCCTTTTGCAGGACAGGGAGCGCCTTGACCAGAGTCAAAGAGCAAGGATGTAGGAGACCATGAGGGGTAGTTCCATGTGTCAGCTTGGTTGGGGCCACGGTGCTCAGATATTTGGTCAAACATTGCCCTGGATGTTTCCGTGAGGATGTTTTTGGGTGAGATTTGCATTTAAATTGGTGGATTTTGAGTAAAGCAGATTGCCCTCCATATTGTGGGTGGACTTTATCCAATCAGTTGAAGACTTGAATAGAACAAAAAGACTGACCTCCCCCAAGCAAGAGGGATTTCTGCCAGCAGAATTTGGACTTATTCTACAGCATGAACTCTTCCCAGCCTGCCAGCCCCACCCTGCCGATTTTAGGCATACATACACACACACACACACACACACACACACACACATACACGCACACACACACAAAATCTCCTGTTGGTTCTGTTTCTTTGGAGAACCCAGACTAACACACAGAATAGGAACCATTAGCAATCTCCTAAAGCAAGGATGGGAGAGAATATTTTGGGCAGCTGGAGGACATGCTGACTGACACAGGCAGCTCAGGACTGGGGACTCAAGTAGGAGAATAATGGCTCCAAATGAAGGGAAAGCCTGGCCCAGAAATCACCCTGGGCTGAGCCCCAGGGAGCCTGGCTGGGTCATTAATTTGAGTCCTGTGAGGCCAGAAGATTAGAGGTGAGGCTCAGGAGATGAGCCCAGGGCCCAGCCAACAAAGACTTGGGCAGGTTATCCCTGGTCCAGACAGATGTAGAGGACACTGATGTTGTCCACCATAACGATTTCCAACCTCTTTAGCCCTTAATGACTGGAAAGTCAGATACTAGCTTTCCCAACCTCCATTGCAGCTAGGGGTTGTCATGTGACTCAGGTTGGCCAATGAGATGAAGGGCTGGGAAATCCCCTCCTGTAATAGGAAAGACTGACATGAGGCCCACCTTCTCCTGCTGCCCTGACTGCTTGTCCCATGACTTCCTTCCTTCCGTTCTGCAGTTAAAGCAGCCATGTTGTGACCACAAGGGAAAGACCATAAGAACTGAAGAGAAATGGACTCAGAACCCAGATATTGTGGGGCTTCCGGAGCAACCCTTGAAACACCTACTTTCCAACTTTTTTGCTTGTGAACTCACGAAACACCCTACAGTTAAGAGACTATGAGTCAGAGTGTCTGTCATTTACAGCTAAACACATCTTGATTCAAGGAGAAGATATGAGTGTGCAGAAAATATTACCCTATCTCCAATTCACTGCCCTCTGAGAGTACAGTGACCCCGTTTTCCTCTGTTGGGACATTCTTTCTCTCTGTCCTCCTCCTGCTCCCCTGCAGAGCCTACAGACTCTTCTCTGGAAGGTCAACTTCAAGTTCCCAGAAGGGATCACACACCCTCCTCTGAGCGTCCCTAACCCAGTGTACACTTGCTTTCATAGCACGTCACATGGTCTTGTGATGGCTTGTTCCTCACAAGATGTGCGCTCTGTGACAGCAGGAAGGAAGGAGAGAAAAGGGAGCCAGTGGTTTGTCCCCTCAGCTGACTTCCACTTATATCTCATTGCCCAGACCCCCCACATGGCTGCCCTAGCTGCAGGGAAGACTTAGGAAGTGACAATTTCACCCTTCCAGATTCTAGAGTAGAAGACAGGCAAAGGATAAGAGGGCTGGGAATGGAAGTGTGGGTTGGCCGCTAATCAGCATCTGCCACAAATGATGAAATATTTTAAGTTCTTTGATGTCTTAACAATAATTTTATTTTTATTTTTTTATAAATGGAAAATTTTTTTTTTTTTCTGATTCTAAAAGCGACAAAGCTTGTTGTAAGAATTCAAACCATATGAGTTACGGATTGAGTTTCCTGAAGTCTTCTTCCTTAGAGACAATCTTATGAACATTCCATCTATATATTATTTATTCCAGACGTTTGTCTAAGCATACAAGTATTTTTAGGGACTTAGTTGTAAAAATGGGTTATGTCACACATACTCTTCTGTCATCTACTTTTTTTACATGACTAGCATGGACATCTTCCCTTATTTATACAAATAGACATGACTTAACCCTTTTTTAACAGTGGAATAGTTCCTTATTAGTTAGCTATTACTGCATAATAAATTACCACAAACTTAGTGGCTTAAAACAGCACATATTTATTATCTCACAGTTTTGGTAGGCCACATATCTGGGCATTGCTTAGCTGGGTCATCTGTTTCAGAATCTGTCATTAGACTGAATCGAAGTGTCTGCCAGGATTGAATTCTCTTCTGAAGGCTTGAGTGGGGAAGGATCTTGCTATGGTTGGAATGTCCCCTCCAAAACTCATGTTGAAGTTTAATTGCCATTGTGATGGTATTAAGAGGTACTATTAAGAAGTAATTAGACCATGAAGTCTCTGCCCTCATAAATGGCTTAATGCCATTATCACGAGAGTAGGGTTGTTATCTTGGGAGTGGGTTGTTATAAAAGCAAGTTCAGCCCTCTCTTGCTCACTTGCTCTCTTTCACTGTGCTCTCTCGCCCTTCCACCCTCCCTCTTAGCATGACGCGTCAAGAAGGCCCTTGCAAGATGCCAGCACCTTAATATTGGACTTCTCAGCCTCTGGAACTATGCGAAGTAAATTTCTTTTCTTTATAAAATGCCCAGTCTGTGATATTCTGTTATAGCAACACAAAACAGTCTAAGACGTATCTGTTTCCAAGTGTACTTGCGTCACTGGCAGAACTTAGTTCCTTTAGGCCTGTAGTACTGAGGGCCTGAGTTCCTCAGTGGCTGTTGGCTAGGAGCTTTCCTGAGTTCCTTTCCACGTGGCCCTCCCCTGCTTCATCAGGCAAAGGCGAGGCAAAGAATCTGCTAGCAATGTGGAAGTCAGAACCTTTTGTGATCTAATCACAGAGGTGATACCCACTCAACATTGAGGTATTCTGTTGGCTAGAAGGAAGTTGTAGGTTCCTCCACACTTAGGGGAAGGTATTACACAAAGTCCTACACCCCAGGAGCCAGGGATCATGGGGCCACTGTCTGCCATGGTGTCACACTTGCTCAACCATTCTCCAGCTGATGAACACCTAGGTCGTTTCTAGTTTTTTCATCAATATAAACAATGTCATCATCCTTAAACTTGTATCTTTGTGAACTGATTCAAAATTTTTTTTTTAGAAAATTCTTCAAGGTGGAATTTCTCATTCTAAGGGCAAATGGATTCATGGATGAGTTGTCTTCCAAAGGTTGACCAAATGTGTATACTCAACAGCAGTGTGTGAATGTAGGCTCTTATCTAACATCTTCAGTAATACTGAGCATTTAGCAACCTGTTAGATGTTTTTCAATATGATGGATGAAAACTGATATTCTGTGTTTTAGTTTGAAATTATTTGTTTCTCAGTGCAGATGAGTATATTTTCTCATGTTGCCAACTACTTGTTTTGGCCAGGATTTTTTGGTGACCAGGCACAATAAAGCCATTTGAACTAGGTTAAGTATAAAAAACATGGAAGACAGTGCATTTTGTAAGGACACAGAGCAACTTTACAAACAAATCACTGCCTTGCCTCATTAGACACAGAACAGCATCCATCCCTACTCCTGGAAGTCACTGCCTCCATTGCTCACTCTCTGTGGGTGCAGGAGGCCTTGTCTCTGTTCCTCTGGGCCCACGTGCTCTTTCTTCTCCTTCCTTATTTATTGGCTCTTCCACTTACTCGGAGGAGTAAGTTTCCTCACAGCTCTCTTTTAGTTTCCAATATGAAACACATCCATTATACAAATTTTAATTAATGTAGATGTGTATGAAGTCAAATGTAAAAGTGTTATCTTCACCCCAATCTCTTCTCTCAGAGGTATTAACAATTAACAATTGAACATGTATCTTCTTAGGTTCTTTTTGTCCTACCTATGGATGATGATAATAACAATGATAATGGTGATGATGATGGTCATAGTGATGACGGTGCTAATGATGATGGTGGTGGCATGATGGTGATGGTGATGATGGTGATGATGATGGTGATGATGATGATGATGGTGATGGTGGTGATGGTGATGATGGTGATGGTGATGATGGCAATGGTGATGATAATGGTGATGATGATGGTGATGGTGATGATGATGGTGATGGTGATGGTGGTGATGATAGTGACGGTGATTATGATGATAATGATTATAATGTTGATTATGATAATGGTGATGATGATGGTGATGACGATGGTGATGGTTGTGATGGTAGTTACCAGTTACTCCATATTTAGTACGTTCCTAGCTTTGCGTTAAGGGTATCACGTACTTTAATACTCCTTAAAACAGCCATTTGAAGAAGCTACAATTACTCCTCATTTTATAGATGAGGAAACTGAGCCATAGAGAAGCTAAGTAATTTGCCCAAAGTGATACAGCTAATAATGTCAAATCCAGGATTCAAACCCAGGCAGTCTTAACCACACACACACACCCACACACACACACACACACACACACACCCCATAAATATAAATTTTTAAAAATATAATTTTTCTTTACTGATACATAATATTTTACATATTTATGGGGTATACGTGAGTGCTTTTTACATGCATAGAATGTGTGATGGTCAAGTCAGGGTATAAAAATATATTTCTTTAAAAAATAAAAAATAATATCACACAGTTAATTTTCTGCATTTTTCTCTATAAGAAGATTTCCCTCATTGTTTTTATTCACTGAATGGTATTCCACTGTGGGATGAATTATAATTTTTTTTAGCTAGTCCCTATTGATGGACATTTAGTTGTTCCCAATTCATCATTTCGCAGCAGTCTTTGTAAGCACGTCTGACTTACTGGCAGTGACCCTGGCCGTGTCCTAAATGGCCCTTCAGTGCAACCCCCACCAGCTGACAGCCCTGTGACGTCTTCATAATACAGGATCTGGGGGGTCCAGGACTGGCAAACGAGCACACAGGACTCTGCTCCCGAGGCCAGAGGAAAGCAGTTCCTACAAGAGCGTATCCCCTGCTGTCTTTGCGTTCTCCTTCTGGGATTGCTGGTTCCTGTCCTTTGCCATTTTTCCATTAGGGTTTCCCCTTTTCCTCACTGACTTAAAGAAGCTCCTTGAATATCAAGCTTTGCCTCTCATTTATTTTGCAAATGGTATTTTCCCATTTGCCTCTATGCCTTTACTGTACAGAAGTTTTAATTTCAACGTGGTTAGCTCCGTGGGTCTTTTCGCTTATCCTTACTGACCCTCTGGCATTCAGAGAAAGGCTTTCTCAACTCAAGATTATAAAACCTTTCATTCTTTTATTTTCTGTTACTTTTATGATTTTTGTCTTACTTTAAATATCAAATCAATTTCAAATTTGTTTTTGTGATAAAGTTAATCGTTTCTTGAGCAATTATCCCGGCACAATTGCTTGACTAGGCTGTCCTCTCCCGCTGCTGTGGGCGCCTTGATGTCCTGCCATACCACTGTCTGTGGTCATCAGCGGCGACACTTGCGTTGGACAGACTTGAGTCCTAGGCCCTGCTCTGCCACTGACTGGCTGTGACCTTGATTAGGTTACGTAATTTCTCTGGGCTTATGTTTCCTTTTTTGTAAAGTGAGGATCATCAGGATTCCTGGTTTGTGGGACTGCTGCGGAAGGGGATGGCGCAGTCCGCGCGGGTCACCAGCAGACATGCTCATGACCGTCATTATGTTTCCTGGTCCTCCCCGCTCCCTGTTTCAAGAACCTGTGCCTGGGCGCTCACCGTTTCCCTCTGTCTGCTCTGCCGCGGAACACCGCCATTCCCATCCCCCTCGCTCCACGGCACATTTTAGTATCCTCCGGATTATAAGCTTCTTGAGGACAAGGTGGAGTCGATATCCTCAGTACCTGGTATGCAGTGCTCGGTATATAGGCACCGAAAGAATGAATGAGTACTATGAGCTCCTTCCTCGTTGTATCTCTTAAGACGTTTCCTTGGCTGCTCTTCAGCACTTTTTCCCTCCCAAATTAATTTTAATTAATTTGTCAAGATCTTTTCTAACATATTAATGGGATTTTATTGGCATTACAACAAATTAATGGGGTGATTTGAAGACAATCGGCCTTACAGCCCCAGGAACATGATCTGCACTGCATTTACCCAGCCCTTCTTTCGTGTGCTTTGCAAAGCAGCGTTGTTTCCTCGCTCCTGGCCTTGCCTGTCTGCCTGAGCGTTGACGCCAAGGTACTCTGCGGTTTCTCTCGCTCTTTTGAAAGATGTCTCTTCTCCATTGTTGAGAATGAGCACTTGGGGTTTTGTGCTACATTCGCCCTTGCCAATGTCGCTGGTTATAAGCACAGGCCTGTGGAGTCTAGCAGACCTGGGTGCAAACTACTTATTTTTTTATTATTATTGTATTTTATTTTATTTTAGAGACAGGGTCTCACTCTGTTGCCCAGGCTAGAGTGCAGTGGCATCATCATAGCTCACTGCAGCCTCAAACTCCTGACCTTAAGCGATCCTCCCACCTTGGCCTCCCAGAGTGCTGGCATTATAGGAGTGAGCCACTACGCTTGGCCTGTGAAGCTAC
>CAUYSK010122276.1:0-18752 GCA_963575035.1 Avahi laniger
CAGGGATTAGGGGGATGGGGGGTGAATCTACAACTAAAGAACACGGGGAGCACTAAAGGGAGGGAAGGGCACGCCTTTAACCTGCATTTGGGTGAGACAAAGACATAAAGTGTAACTAGAATGTTTGTACCCTCACAATACCTTGGAATAATAAAAAAAAAAAAAACAATATGGCTGGGGAAATAAAGAAAAAGAATCATAAAATACTTTGCACAAGAATAAAGTTGGATTTGAATAGGACAGTGTAAAGCTTTTTTTCTAAATTCTTCTTCACTTGTCCTTGACAAGTCTTTATAAGCTGCAGTACTGTGGCCATTTTCTATATCCCTATCATTTCTTTTTGCAAGCTAAATCTTAGATAAATCTCTCTAGCTGAGATGGCAGAACTGGATATTATCTTTAATATTCAGCTAGATACTACCTCTAATAACATTAAATGCAATAATGATCATAATTAAGTAGTACCCTCAAGATTTGGAAAGAAAAATTAGTGCTTCAAGTGGACAGTCTCGTACTTTGTTATAATGCCCCATCAAAATAAATAGTTTTTGCAATATACTTGCTTTTGTAGCATTTAAAAATCCTTCATGCTTAGATCTATTTTCTGGATTGAGATTTCTTTGTCCTAGAATCTGAACATAAATAGTTTCTGACATTTTCTTTAAAATGCTGAAACATCTTAGAATCTAATTTTCTTTACTGCTTCTTGAAGTTGATTCTGCACACTGCAAGAACTGTACATGAGATAAGGGAAAGTTTTGGTCAGAAATCCTCTCCACCATGAAAAGTAATTTCCATAAACAGTTTCAATTCATGTACTTAATTGACATGAAGCAGAAGAAAAATAAAGTCTGTTGATAAGTTAAAAAAAATTTAATTGGCCATGTTGGCAATATGTGGTCAAGATTTTGATTTCCTTATAAAAATGACTCTTTTCTTTAAGAACAATATACCATGAGATTTATGCAATGGAGATTTCTGGCCTGGGGAAATTGGTATAAGAGAATCTTTTATGGAGATGTGCTAATCCACATAAAGTTGTCTCTTAAAGAATAGGATTGGAGGGAGAGAACAGCATGCAGACACAACACTGCAAAAGTATTTTATTTCTGGGAGATCAAAATATTTCTGTGAAGCTGCTACATCTTCTCTAAGAATATAATTGTTTACTCTTAAAGTCAGAACCACAAAAAAACACACACACACACACATGATGGAGGAAATAGAGGAATCCAAAATAAACAGGTTAAGCAAGAATTGACAGGAAAAGAAAACTTTCCACAGCAAAATCATAAAATAAATTTTTCTTTCATTTTTCACTAGATTTGATTTCTCAGAGTTCAGATGTCTCCTCTTATATGGAGAATTCAGCTTTTCTATTTAGAGGCAGTTTTACTGTAGTAAACTACTTAGTAGCCTGGACTCTGCAATCACTGGTGTTGACCTACAGCAGAGATCAAGTAGGAAATCTACACTTTCATCCCCTCCTGTCAATAATGACGTCCCCCTCCCCCTGTTGGGGTGGAGTCACAAAATGTTAGTGGAGAAATAAGACCTTTATAATTACAAAGCAATAATGAGATCATCTCCACGGCATTGTCAGTAGAGACTACATGGGATGTTGAAATTCCTACCCCCTACTCAGTGGTAAAAAGACCATCTAAGTGTCAACAGAGACTAAGGAACCTGGATTTCTATAGCCTTCTGATAGTAATGATTAAGGACCCTCCTTTCTTGGGTGACATCAGACAAATCCAGCTAAAATAGTAGGCTTAAATAAGATCTAAAGCCATAACTTAACACAAAAAACTCCAGGTTTTAATAAAAAATGATTTATCATATGAAAATTAGGGGGATCTCACACAAAATCAAAAGAGACAAACAATAGATTACAATACCAGGATGGCAGGGATGTTAGAATTATCTAGCAAAAATTTTAAAGCAGCTATCAAAAGTAGGAAGGAGAGAGGCAAGATGGCTGACCAGAGACACAAGCAGCCAGAGTATCTCAGCAAGAAGTTTTAGATGAAAGAGCAAAAATGAACAGCCAAACAGAGATCAGGTGTGGGTCTGCGGGAAGGGTACCAGAACCTTCAGGAGACTCCAGAGGAAGAAGCTGCAGAGCAGAGCAGGAAGGAGCAAGGTATCAGCAGATATCAACCCCTGAGAGGCTCGACGTCCAGTGAGAAGAGTAAGTGGAGTGGTTTCTCCCTCCCTTGCATCTCTGACAGTTGGTGGGCTCTTGAGCTGCTGGAGAGACTTTGTGCCCACACAAGCCTAGAGGCTGCTGTCACCAGTGAGCTGGGAGCTTCTTGTGGACAGGGCACCAGGCTCCCAGCCTCTCTGGGCTACCTCCTATCTCCACAGACCCGAGCTGGGACAGCAGGAACCATATTGCTTCTCTACCCACTGTGTGCCTTGGTACTCCCCAGAGGGCATAAATTCCTCAGATTTTGTCTTGTCTATTCCCACAGACATTTCCCAACTCTGGTCCAGAATGCAGAAGCCACAGAGGTCCAGCGGGTCCCAGGTGATCTGCGTGACTCCAGTGCCTGGACATTCTGGGTGGGCAGCCTCCTGGAGTGAGGGATGGACATGACCAGAGTGCTAGCTTTCCTCCATCCAGACTCTATTTCTCCTGTTTCCCTCCCTCACCCATCCTACCAAGAGAGACAATTGAGCCACCACACTGAGGCTTCTACAGAGAGTGGAGGTCAGACCTTTCCTCTTGGGGTCCTGCAGTAGACTGAGAGGTGCTTGGACTGTGAGCTTCTTGCCCACCAGCCCTCTTTAGTGCTGCTCACCCCATGACTCCCTCAGAGTGGGACACACCCCAAGGCAGAGGGATATCAAACCGTCTTGGGCACCCCATGGGCAACCTGGTACAAGCATGCTTCTCCCTGACATGGTCAGGGATTGGTCTTTAGGGACCTGGGATGAGCCGCAGGCCAGATCCTTTACCCCAAATTTCGATCATGTTGCTCAGGGCATGGAGGGCAGATGTGTGAATTAGTCTCAGGAGGTAAAGGTTCCCACATGAGCAGATCAAGGGGGAGAGTGCAGTGTGGTTCCTAGATGCAGCATGCTCACGGAGCACCCCTCCTCCCATAGGAAGGCTGTGCTCTCAGCCCAAGCTGGAATCCTGGGCAGGGAACTTCCTGGCCTGCATCACAGTCATAGGGGAGTTTGACTGCCTTGAGCTTCTGCCTGCCAGCAGATGCCAGGGCGAAATCACAGAGCAAGGGAGAGTGGAGAGGAGCGAGGCCAACTCCAGACTGCCAGATTATGAATCTCAGACAGCCCCACCTTCACAAGCTGACTTTCTGGTTGGTTGGAGCCACTTCAGCCCCTCCCTGGTGGCTTTGCCCAGAAGTTGGGAGCAGACCTTTGATCCCTGCTGAAGCAGATACCTTGCCAGCTTTTGTGGAGCCTGAGGGTAAGCTCACGCAATGCAGTCCTGCCCAGCCTCACTCCCCCACCTGCCTCTGCTGTGGCAGAGAATAAGAACTCACCTGAAAGTTCCAGGGCCCCACCCACCACCTAGGGCATTCCAGCGCTTCTCCTGAGGGACTAGAACCAGTCAGAAGCCCCAAAAATAACATTTCAGTTTTTTCCTGAAGCTTCTGGTAAGCACCATGCACTGACAGACAGGTCAACTTACACACTCTTTACAGAATTAACTGACTCAATCATACAGGGTGTGGTTGATTCTTACCCACAAGCACTACCTACTTTTCCAGAGATTAAACTGAGTGTGCCATTACAATTCACACCACTAAGACCACAGACCTGAGGAAAAACAAAAGATTTCAAAGACTTCCATCCTCCCTCATCAAAGAGAAACAGGGAAGCTACGCACTCACATAGCTGATCACTGCTACAGCCTACAGCCTAAATCCAAAGTGAACAAAAGAAATGAGCAGAAATCAATAAAATTAAAAATAAGAAATCAATAGAGAAAATCAATGAAACCAAAAGCTGGTTCTTTGAAAAGATCAATAAAATCAATATGTTTCTAATTGGGCTAACTAAGAAAAAAAGAGAGAGAGAGAGAGAAAAAAACAGAAACAAAAACATACTGGAACTAATAAGCAATTATAGCAAGGTTGCAGGATACCAGGTTAGTTTATACAGTTCTGTATCTATAGAATCCTAACTTGATTTATAGATTCAATACAACCCCAATAAAAATAACAGCAAATTATTTTGTGGAAATTGACAAAACTAACTCTAAAGTTTATATGAAGAGACAAAAGACCCAGAATAGCCCACACAATATTAAAACAGAAGAACAAAATTAGAGGACTGATACTACCTGACTTAAGGCTACCTATAAAACTATAGTAATTAGGACAATATAGTATGGGCAAAAGAGTAGACAAATACATCAGTGAAACAGAAAAGAGAGCCCAGGAATTGGCCCACATAAATATAGTCAACTAATAGTTGACAAAGGAGCAAATGCAATGCAATGAGCTAAGATAATATTTCTAGCAAATGGTGCTGAAAAAGCTGGACATCCACATGGAAAAAAATGAATCTAGACACATACCTTACAACCTTATCAAAAATCAACTTCAAATGGATCATAGACCTAAATGTGAAAAGAAAAATTACAAAATTTCTAAAAGATAAGATAGATATGTTAAAAGATAATATAATCTTATAGGTATGGTTGGGAGTAGACACCTTGGATATGGCAATGCGTTTTTTACATACCACACCAAAGTCATTATCCACTGAAAAAATAATTGACAAGCTGAATTTCATAAAAATTATAAACCTTTACTATGAAAAAGACACTGTCAATAGAAAGAGAAGACAACCCACAGACTGGGAGAAAATATTTGCAAAAGTCACATATGATAAAGAACTATTACTCAAAATATATTATACAAGGAACTCTTAAAACTCAATAATAAAAAAAAAACAATCTAATTTAAAAATAGGCAAATTACCTGAACAGACAATTCACCAAAAAAAGATATACAGATGACAAATAAGCATATGAAAAGATGTTTAACATAATATGTCATTAGGAAATTACAAATCAAAACAAGATTCCTACGCATCTATTAGAGTGATCAAAATCCAAAATACTGACAACACCAAATGCTGGTGAGAATGGGAAGCAACAGGAACTCTCCTTCATTACTAGTGGGAATGCAAAATGGTTCAACCGTTTTGGAGAACAGTATGGATATTTCTTACAGAACTAACATATTCTACCCATACAATCCAGCAATCATGCTCCTTGGTGTTTACCCAAAGGATTTGAAAACTTATGTTGACATAAAAATCTGCACACAATTGTTTATGACATCTTTATTCATAATTGCCAAAATTTGGAAGTAATCAAAATGTCCTTCTGTAGATAAATGGATGAATAAAGTGTGGTATATTCATCCAATGGAATATTATTCAGTGCTAAAAAATGAGCTCTGAAAAGACAGGAAGAAAATTTAGTGCACTTACTGAGTGAAAGAAGCCAATATGAAAAGTCTACATACTGTATGATTCCAACTACATGACATTCTGGAAAAGACGTAACATTAAAAAAAAAAAAAAAAAAATGGTGTTTGCCAGAGGAGAGAGGTGAGAGAGGAGAGAGGTGTAAAAAGGCAGAGTACACAAGATTTTTAGGCAGTAAAACTATTTTTCACAATGCTACAATAGTGGATACATGTCATTACACATTTGTGAAAACCCATAGAATGTACAATACCAAGAGTGAACCCTAACGTAACCTATGAACTTTTGGTAAAAATAATATGTCAAGAGAATCATTGATTGCAAAAAGTATAATAAATTCATGCCAAGAACAACAACAATTTTAAAAATGCCAACTTTTAGTATAATGTTTTTAAAGTTTCTCCACAATGTACTATGAATCACCAATTCATTCCTTTTTCTGGATGAATAATATTACGTTGTATGAATATATCACATTTTGTTTATTCATTCATCAGTTGAAAGGCATTTGAGTTGTTTCCAATTTGGGGGTCTCATGAAAAATGCTCCTATAAACACTTGTGTACAAGTTTTTGTGGGGCATATGTTTTTAATTCTTTTGAGTATATTTCTAGGAATGTAATTGTTGGGTCACATGGTAATTCTGTTTAACTTTTTGGGGAACTATCAAAACATTTTCTGCAAAAGCTGCACCATATCATATAATCCCCCCACTAGCAATGTGTAAGGGTCCAAATTTTCCACATTCTAGCTCACACTCGTCATTGTCTATTTTTTACTTTAGTTACTATACTTTTTAATCTCAGAATTTCTATTTGTTTCCTTTTATAATTTATATCTCTCTGTTGATATTTGTCATTTTCTGAGATATCATTCTCTAGTTCATTGAACATATTTAAAATAACTAAATCTTTGGGTAGTAATTTCAATGTCTGGTCTTCTTCAGAAATAGTTCTATTTTTCCTAAGGATTGGCTATACTTTGTTGTTTCTTGGTTGCATGTTAAGTAATTTTTTGTTAAAAACCTTATATTTTAAATAACATAATGTGGAAGCTCTGTTCAGTTAGTTTAGTTGTCAGCTAATGACTGGAAAGAGATTTCTTTAAATACACAGAATTGATGTCTCCCAGTCTTTGTCAAGGTGCATGTGTTGGTGCATGCCTTTCGACACACAGCCCCAGACAGTTTATAACTCCCCCTTCACTTCCTTCTTGAACTCAAAGAGAGACAGAAATGAGAGCTCAGGGCTTTCTTACTAAATGAAATAATCCCCACCCAAATAGGTATATATTGCATCATTCCATTTGTATGAAAATACACAATAAAAAAAATCCATGGAGAGAGAGAAACTAAAAGTTGCTGGAGGATAGAGGGAGGGGAAAATAGAGAGTGACCACTAATGGTTATGAAATTTCTTTTTGCCATGGTGAAAATATTCTGGAACTAGACGATGATGTGCAAGTTTGTAAATATAATAAGACCATTGAATTTTACATTTTAAAATGATAAATTTTATAATACATGAATTATATCTCAATAAACATATTTTTAAACACTATAGCTAAATAAAAATGGAATTCTGAAAAATGATCAACTAATTCAAGAGAAGACAGGAATAAGGAAAATGAGAATAAACAACGAACAAAAAATAAAGTGGCAGACATATACTCTAGTGTTTCAACAATTACATTAAATTTATATGTTCTAAGTACACTAATTAGAAAATTTCCACATTAAGTCTGGCAGAATGATCCTAAAAACATGACTCAACTATATACTGTCTATAAGAAACTCACTTCAAATATAATATAGTAATATAGGCAGGTTAAAAGAAAATAAAAAGATATATCATGAGAAAATCAATCAGAGTAAAGCAGGAGTGGCCATATTAGTATCAGATAAAGTATACTTTAAGTAACAAAAATTCCCAGAGACAGAAAGGGACATTAATAGTGATAAAAAGTTAATACACTAAGAAGACATAGTAATCCTAAATATGCATGCACCAAGCAACAGAGCTGTAAAATGTATGAAGCAACAACAGATAGAACTAAAAGAAGAATGTGACATAGTCACAATTATAATTGGAAACTACAACACCCCTCTATCAACAATTAATAGAACTATACAGAAAATCTTAAGGGGTAGAGAAAAACTCCACAATATCACAAAGTATCTAATGATATTTATAAGACACTCCACCCAACAACAGTGGAATACGTATTATTTTTACCTCTCTCAGCACATATACCAAAGTACGCTATATCCTGGGACACAAAATAAACCTAAAAAAATTAAAAGAATTGAAATCATAGAGAATAAATCCCCTGATTACAATGAATCAAACTATAAATCAGTAAGAGAAAGATAGTGGGAAAATTATCAAACGCTTGGAAACTAAACAACACATTTCTAAATGACTTATGAGTCAAAGAAGAAAACTTACAGGAAACTAAAAAATACATTGAAATGAATGAAAATGAGACTACAACATATCAAAATTTGTGGGAAACAACTAAAGCAGTGCTAAGAAGGAAATTTACAGCACAAATAATCTAAGTTCCCATCTCAAGAACCTAGAAAACAGAACAGCAAAATAAACCAAACTAAGCAGAAGGAAGGATATAATAAAAATAAGATATAAATCAATGAAATTAAAAATTATTTTTAAGTTCTTAAATGTTATATAGAATTTAGCTAAGAAAAGGAAAGACATGGAAGTTACTCCATTGCTCTATTTTTGTAATCACTTGCTTGCAAGAAACAGAAACTCACACAAAAAGTTTATTGGAAAGGTACATGTGAATCCAGAAGGCCCTGAAGCAGGTACACAGAACCTTGTGGGAAATTGAATGCGATTATCTACTCTCCTGTCAATCGCATGGGCCCCAGAAGCCCCATCTGATTCTGTTTGCACATCTGCTGAACCCTCCTGATTCTCTTAGCACCTTTGGTTTCCTGGTAAGTTTGATCCACACAACTCACTGGCTTACTCTAGCACCAACTCCATCCCTGAATATAGACATTTTACCTCTGGACTCATCACAGCTAACTAACTCTATCTCTGCATTCAAATTTCAAATTTCACAGAAGAATTTGATTGCTAATTTAAGTCAGATGTTCATTTAGTCCAATTAACTATGACTGGGTGAGGCAGGGTCATAAGAAAATAGGATAGAGAGAGAGAGATAGAGAGAAAGAGAGAGAACAGTTTCTGAGAAATGAAACAATATCCTGACAGAAAAGATACAGCTTAAATGAAGGCACTGAATGATAAAGGATTGTGAAGCACTGAGGGAATTAAAATACTTCACTGTGGTATCATGATAGATACAAGTGGTTCCCAAACTCTTTAGCAAGTTCAAAACACCTGAGGACCTTTTAATATTTCCAATACCCAGAGCACACCTCAAGACAAAGTAAATCACAGTATCTGGGCTTAGGACATAGAAGTCAGTAGTTTTCAAAATTCCACAGGAATTTTCAAATTCAATTTGGAAAACCACTGGTATATACAGAGAAGTGATTATCAAATTTTGCTGCACATTAGAATCACCTAGGGAGCTTTAAAAATTCCAGTGCTCAGCCAGCATCCCATACCAATTAAATCAGAATGTCTGGGGTGGGACCCAGGCATCAGTAATTCTTAAGACTCCCTAGGTGACTCCAATGTGCGGCAAAGTTCGAGAATAGTGGTTTAGAGTACGTGAGCAGAACGGAGAGTAAGTGGAAAAAAATAATAAGGCTTATGTACTAGGCAGGGACAAGACAATAAATATTTTGTTTACAGTAAAAGAGAAGAAAAGAAAAGAAAAAGTGCAGCCACTTAAGAATTGTATGGAGAGTCTTGTAGAAGGTAGCAATGGAATAGCATTTGCGTTTGAGAAAGATTGCCATTTGCCCTATTAATGATGAGGTAGAATCTTCCAAATTTGGACGTTCCTAACTACAGGAGAGTCACTTGCAGTGCTCGCTTAAAAAAAATTAACTTCAACTTTCAGAGTCTCTCATTCAGTCAGTTTGAAATGATGACTAGAGATCTGCATTTTTTCATATTACTCCAAGTAAATTTTGTACAAGAACAGCTAGAAAACTACTGAACTGGAAAAAAGCTAGTCTGGAGGTAAATAGACCATTTCAGGTTATTTCAATCATTCGAGTGAGAAGAACAGAGGCCTCTAACAATCCTGTCAAAGTAGAAAGGAGGGTACAATTTGGAAGACATGAAGAAGGAAGAATTTTTGGGATGTGGTGATATAATTAGCTCTGAGAAGATATGAAAGATACGAGATGTCAAAGATGGGTCATGTTCTGTGATTTGGATTTGTATGGATGTTAGTGCTATTTCCTGAGATGGAAGATATAAGAAGACCCAGATTGGGGGCTGGGGAAGGCAGACTCAGTAGAACAAATCCAGAACTTAACATAGTGCCTAATATATGGCAGAATTCTAGTAAATAATTAAATGACTATTTTGTCTTAGCTATGTTAAGTTCAAATCCCTATAGAAATACCTAGTTATAATGAAATATACAGGCTAAATTTTGAAAGGAGAGGTATAGGTCAGACTATGATAATCGGTAGTAACTAATGGCAGAAATAAAAACTGTGCCATTCAAATCTTGATCTATGATCATAAATGAGTAAGCCAAATGTAAGCGACAGTACACTTGAACCAAAAATCATGAAGGTAAAAAAAATCTTTGTGATTCCACTACCAAAAGGGAAGAGAACTGGGATTAATTCTGTGCATACTCCCACCAGCTCCTAACGCCTCTTCCCAGTACAGTGGAAAGATCCACCCTGGGAGATGCCTCACTGGCCCACCTCTGTAGTCCTTTGAGGGCTTCCTCAACACCAAGTTTGGACAAGGGTAACCCTCAATTAAATTCTGAAGCTTATAGCTTGCAGGGCAATCCTACCTTAGACATTAATACTCCAGGAATTGAGCAACTTTCTTCTTCAAATATAGAAGCAAAAAGCATCTTTTTATGTCAACTTGGGGGAACAGTATAAAGTTATCCACCCATTTTTCTAAGAGCTACTACTACTCTATTTGGCTTCAAGAGGCCCTTTCTACTTCCTACCCTGATCTCAGACAGGAAAATATCCCAAGGGAGACCATGGTGATATTTCTATCAACTCTAAGACTAGAACGAGGATCCAGAAAGTAATATCTGTTAAATTATCAGTACAGTGTCCTACTTGGTGTGTTTGAAACAGAACATTTAATGCCCCTGATTATCAGATCTTTTGCCATTAAAGGACAAATAATTTCCCTTCCCAGCTCTCGCTATGGATGACCATGATCACTATGGACAGATTTAATTGCTGGGATGCAATAAGACATTTAGCAAATTAAACACACTTTGAGCTTCAGGGAATATATCCCAAGATTGTAGAAAAGCCATAGGTTAGGCTTTAGTACACTAATTCAAAAGGAAATTAAAGATGTGTAAATAAACAGTTGATCCCTCACCTGATAACAACAATAAGAGAATGTTGCAGAAATATCTATAAGGTGCACAAGGTTATTTGTGCCATCTGTTGGCAATTCACATGATTCCTTGAAGAGGCATAGCAATCCGAGGCCAAGTCGCATTTGCAGGAATGAACTTTTAATCCCAACAGCAGCATTCAAAACAGAATATCGTTTTTGGTAGCCTAATTCAACCTGGACTACAGGTTTGCTTCACATACAAAATATTCTCAGCCATGAGACCAATCTGTACACCACAATCAGCACTAAAAAAATGAAGAGAAATTGTAAAGATGTGTAACTTACAAGTCTCTGTTATAAGCTGGCCCAAACTAATTTGGTCTTTCATAATTATAAGATTCTTTCTGGTAAATATTTAAGCCCCCAATGATTGCTGGGCTCACTACCAGGTGGCTGAGGCACACAAACTTATAAACACATATAAACATTTACTATCAAACAAACACAAAGGCAATCCTGTGATATCCTCACTCTTTGTCATTGTAGACAATCACAAGCACTTTTCATGAAAGTTTATTCCAAGGCAAATGTGACAGTGTTTTGACAGCAGATCCAGCTAAACTTGTAGTTAGACCAAATGCCAGAATCTTCTATTAGTTTGGGGGACATTAGACCACATGAGTTCTAAATTTATTTTGAGATACCACACCAAAAGCTGCAATATTTCTAACTAACCACATATCTGGTCATTACTCATTTCACTAATGTAAATATTATTTCTAATATGCTAATTAAAAAACTGTTTAGTGCAGTGCTTCTCAGATTAAATGTTTACAGAATCCTCTGGGGGCCTTGTTAAAATGCAGACTCATTAGGTCTGGCTTGGGGGCCTAAAATTCTGCATTTCTAACAGGCTTGTAGGTGATGCTAATGCTTCCTGGTCTCTGAATCATACTTTGAGTAGCAAGGGACCAGTGCAGAGTTAGATGTTAATATTGAAGTAACTGCTGTTAAGCCTCCTCTAAGGTGTAGACTTCTGATTAGGATCTTTAAAATGCTTCCTAACCACCTCTGGAATGTATATTTGAATAGGATGTGTCAAATGTTAAACAATTATTTTGGTGTAAACTTAGTTTTCACATATGTATTATACAGCTTTTGCTGATGTATTTTAAAGTACAGACAATATAACAGTCTACCCAAATGACATGGAACTAACAAATAAAGTGTCTACTTGGCTCCACTTTCTCAGGACAACTTGGGAATTTCCAATTCAGAGCAAAATAATTAGTCATCTCTTAGCCCAGTTCCTTCAGACATGCTATGTATAAGTATTAGATGGTATGCCGTTATGTTTTTTGTTATTGTGTTTTTTTCATGGGGAAAGATAAGGCCACTGGATGAAATTTTATAATGAACTGTATTGATTAACAGGCTTGCAACTAACAGCAATGTTCCTACTCACTGCCATTGGAACCACATATTAATTGACAATGTTAAGCATCCATCAACATTAAATGCAATAAGCTCCTTTGATATCAACGTGCATTATTTATACCACTTCCACCTAATCAAATTAGATAAGTTCTTATCCTAGCCATCTAAAGATTAACACATATGCTTATTCAATATAATCTCTTAAAATATTGGTGCTTTGGGTTTTTGGTAAGCAAGTACATTAAGATCTTTTTTTACCATCTGCCATTAGGCATGTAATAGGGTGTGTGTGTGGTGTATGTGTGTGTGTGCGTGTGTGTGTATATATATATTACATTTATTATACAATATAAATCAGTTCAATGACAATGGACACAGATTTTAGAGATACCAGGAAATAGGCTTCACAGATGTGTGAGTGCTTGGATATGGGAGGGACAGCCACTCCTTCCAGTTTGCTCTGATGGTTGACTTAAAATCTAATATTTCCAAAATCATTCTTCCTTAAATTCTGTTTTCTGAATTTTTTTGGGTTCTCTAAAAGATATTGATTTGTCAAGAAATGAACTTAATAGATAAATCACACTACCAGAGTCATTATTATAGCCTACTTTTACATCTGCCATGCAAGATGTTGGAATTGTCCTAGGATTCAACTTCAGTATAAACTTCTATATCCTGAAAGAAAACTTTGAAGAGAAAATATGGCTATTGTTAATCCCCCAGTGGACCATTTAAGATTGTGTTAGGCTGCATGCAATTGCAACCTGCTATGAATAAACCAAAGAAGGATTATAGGGTTACCAAATTCCAGAAGGCCTCATTTATATTGTAGCCCTTAGAATTGTGCTACAGCTCTTGGAACCAGGCTCACTGTACCCAGAACGTGGGTGGATCACCTGCAATGTGGTGGTGCTGAGAGAAGCAAGCAGTCAAGGCTGGTATGTCTGCTGTCTGCTGAGTTCTATTTTCCTACTCTGCCATCTTTAGCACATGCTTTTCTCCTGATTGCAAGGTGACCCCTTCAACCCCAGAGGCTGTGTCCACATTCTTGACAGGAATACAATAGAAAGGCAATAGACAACTTTCTTCCTAAAGTCTTTAACTTTGGTGTGCGGGAAGAGACAACCAGTTCAGGAATGTTTGCCTGTATCTCCTGGCTACAACTGAGTTGCATTGCCTCCTGTAGCTGCAGCAACATCTGGAAAAATGAGAATGGGATTGCCCAGAGAAAATCAGGATTCTATCAGTAAAGAACAAGGGACTACAGATACTAGCCAGCAACTGGCAGTTTTCACCATACTCAGTAACATGAATTCAGATACTGTCTCAAGAAACTGAAGACAAAGAGGGCCTGAAAAATATACAGTGCCCCCCCATACACACATTCTAGAATACCTGATTTATCCTATATCATCTTATATGTTTTATGTATTTATTTTATATATATCTTTCCCACATGAAAATAAGTTTAATGTAGGCAGGGATTTTCGTCTCTTTGGTTAAATTCTGTATTTCCCAATGCTTAAAATAGGGACTAGTACAAAGTTAGGTATGTAATATTTATTACATGGTAATTGAATAGTCATACCAGCCAGGGAATTAGTAGATCTGAGCTCTACTTAGCAACCTGGGAATAAGGGAGGAGATAAATACATGCTGCTGAGATGTTGTCTGCATTTACTTTCTTGTGAAACTCTCGAACTTTAAAAACAAACTGTCAAAAACCAGATCCATGAATTAGTTGCATGGCATCACAGACAACATTAAAGAGTTCTTCAGAGACTCTATAGGACAAAAAAAATCAGGTGGTAGAGCTAAAAACAACATAACTTTTCCTACAATCCATGGAACTTAGAGCAGTTCCTTCTAACAGGAGAGCTCCAGCAAAAAAAAAAATACAGATTTAGAAATTACCACTAAGAAGACACACTGAGAGATACTATCTTTCCAAAGATGACATTAGGAGAAACAGAGGTTCTTCTGCTAAGAAGACATTTAGATTTGGAGATTTATGCAGTCCTATGCCATCCCCAAGTGATCACTGTCACAGAAGAACATCACTTCTGATTTTCTACTTGCTATGAATGGGAAAACATTAGGGACTGATATCCATTATTTACTTTGCTGAAAAGAGAGAATATCACTTTTTCACTGGCAAAAATGGTCTTAGGGTCAGTGAGGCCAGGTGAGGAAAGTCCTCAGAGGGGGAAAGGCAATTAAAAACACTGGATGAGAATTCCTTATATAGAAATATGCACAATAGTAATGTGAACCTCAGTTTCATAGCACAGGAAGTCCAGGCTAGTGATTGAAAACATGAAGAAACAGTATGCCAGCTTCTTACAGGTGGAATGCAAGATCTGGCACCCTAAAGATCTACCAGGTGAAAATAATTGAAATCAAAATCTTCAGTAATATAAATGAATCATCTATTAATTATTTATAATCGAGACTAATTTCATCTTTTTCACTTTTCATCTGCAAATTGCCTTAAAATAATATGGATTACAAGGATAAAACAATAAAAATTAAAATATCTACAATCATATTATAGATAAGTCAATTGAAAATGCTACACAGATACTCTAGGATCTCACCTGAGTTGATATTTTAGAGATTTATATATATATATGCACTTGTGTGTATTATATATAAATGCATGTTAATATATTAATATATATTTATTAGAATAAATTCTATATTTATTAAATTCCACTTAAAATGCTTTGTGCAATTTTATTGACCTGATAAAATATTATAGATAATATTTTATAAAATCAGGATATATATCTAAAAATGCACTTAGGTTCAAGATGGCTGACAAGAGACATCAGATGTCAGTTTTCCTCAAAAAGAAGAAGCAAAATTATGTATAAATAATCATAACTCAACTAGACTATCAAAGAGAGAATACTACAATCCAGCAGAGAACTCACAGGATAAAAACTGAAGCACAGAAAAATAAGGAGGTGAGTGACCTGCTCAGCCAGCAATCAGCTAGGAGCCTGGAGGGACTTAGTATTGCACGGAAAATGTAAACAGAACATTTTGGTGGCTTCTTACCTTTCAATTTTTGTTTAGATATCATCCTTTGCTGATGCTATGATCTTAAATCTAGAAAATCCCAAAGATTCTGTCATAAGACCACTGGAATTGATAGAAAAATTTTTTCAACATTGTTAAAATGTCTATACTATCCAAAATGAGCTACAGATTCAATGAAATCCCTATTAAAATACCAATTCATTTTTCAGAGTTCTAGAAAAAATAATTCTACACTTCGTATGGAACCAGAGAAGACCCTGTATAGCAAAAGTAATCTTAACCAAAAAGAACAAATTAGGAAGCATCAATTTATCAGACTTCAAGCTATACTACAAGGCTATAGTAACTAAAACAGCATGTTATCAACAAAATTGATAAACTGCTGGCTATACCAACACGAAAAGGGGAGAGAAGATCCAAATAAACATAATCAGAAATGAAAAAGGAGAAATTACAACTGAAACTATAGAAATACAAAAGACCATCAGAAACTACTATGAACAATGCTACACTCACAAGCTAGAAAACCTAGAGAAAATGGAGTAATTCTTGGAATAATACAACCTCCCAAGACTGAACCAGGAAGAAGTAGATCTCCCGAATAGACTAATAATGAGAAGTGAGATTGAATCAGTAATAAAAGAAAATCCCCCCACCAAAAAAAAAAGGTCCAGGACAAGATGGATTCACAGCTGAATTATACAATATGTACACAGAAAAACCAGTACCAACCTACTAAAATTGTTCCCAAAAATTTAATAGGGAATCCTCCCTAACCCATTCTATGAAGTCAGTATCACCCTGATACCAAAGCCAGACAAGAACACAACAAAAAAGAAAACTAAAGACCAATATCACTAATGAACTCAGATGCAAAAATTTTCAACAAAATATTACAAACTGAATCAAATAGTACATCAAAAAGATAATACAACATGATCAAGTGGGTTCTATTCCAGGGATGCAAAAGTGGTTCAACTTAGGCAAATCAATAAATGTGATCTATCACATAAACAGAATTAAAAACAAAAACCATATAACCATATCAATAGACGCAGAAAAAGCCTTTGACAAAAATCACCATCCCTTCATGATAAAATTTTCAATAAACTAGGCATAGAAGGAACATAACCCCAAATAATAAAGGCTACACATTAATATGACAAATCCATAGCCAACACTATAATGTCTATGGGAAAGTTGAAAGCAATCCTCCTAAGAACTGGAACAAGACAAGACTTGTTCCACTTTCACCACTCCTATTCAACATAGTACTAGAAGTCCTATCCAGAGCAATTAGGCAAGAGAAAGAAATAAAAGGCATCCAAATTGGAAAAGAAGTAAAATTACCTCTGTTTGCTGATGATATGGTCTTATACCTGGAAAACCCCTAGAAAATTCCTCCAAAAAACTTCTTAGATTTGCTAAATGAATTCAGAAAATTATCAGAATACACCAATAATAGTCAAGCTTAAAACCAAATAAAAGGACAATCCCATTTACAACAGCTGCAACAAAAATGAAATACCTAGGAATATATTTAACCAAGGAGGTAAGGATATCTCTAAAAGAAAAACTACAAAACACTGATGAAAGAAGTCTTAGATGACACAAACAAATGAATAAACATATCACCATGGATTGGAAGAATTGATACTATTAAAAATGACCATACTGCCCAAAGCAATCTATAGATTCAACGCAATCACTATCAAAATATTAATGTCATTCTTCATATAATTAGGAAAAACAATACTAAAATTCATATGGAATCAAAAAAGAGCCTGAATAGCCAAAGCAAACCTAAGTAAAAAGAACAAAGATGGAGGTATCCCATTATCTGACCTCAAATTATACTACAAAGCTATAGTAAATAAAACATCATGGTACTGCTATAAAAATAGACACATAGATAAATGGAACAGAATAGGAAACCCAGAAATAAAGCCACACATCTATAGCCAACTCATCTTTGACAAAATCAATCAAAACATTCACTGGGAAAAAGACACTCTTTCAATATATGGTGGTGGGAAAATTGCAATTACCATATGCTGAAGAATGAAATTGGACCCCTATCTCTCACCATATACAAAAATTAATTCAACTTGGATGAAAGACTTAAGTGTAAGATCTGAAACAATAAAAATACTAGAATAAAACCTACGGGAAGCTCTTACGGACAGTGGTCTAGATAAAAAATCCATGACTAAGATCTCAAAAGCACAAGCAGCAAAAACAAAAATAGACAAATAGGACTTAACCTAAAAAGTTTCTGTGCAGCAAAAGGAATAATAAACAGAGTCAGCAAACAAACTGCACAGTGGAAGAAAATATTTGCAAGTTATACATCTGATGGGGAGACTGACATCCAGAATTTATAAGAAACTCAAACAACACCAAAAAGCAAATAACCCCTTTAAAAAGTGAGCAAAGAACATGAATAGACATTTTCAAAAGAAGACATGCAGGCCAGGCGCGGTGGCTCACACCTGTAATCTTAGCTCTCTGGGAGGCCGAGGCGGGCGGATTGTTTCAGCTCAGGAGTTCGAAACCAGCCTGAGCAAGAGTGAGACCCTGTCTCTACTAAAATTAGAAAGAAATTAATTGGACAACTAAAAATATATAGAAACAATTAGCCAAGCATGGTGGCGTATGCCTGTAGTCCCAG
This sequence comes from Avahi laniger, assembly GCA_963575035.1. Lineage (NCBI taxonomy): Eukaryota > Metazoa > Chordata > Mammalia > Primates > Indriidae > Avahi > Avahi laniger. Next base: position 18,070 of record CAUYSK010122276.1, read on the forward strand.
CTACTCGGGAGGCTGAGGCAGAAGGATTGTTTGAGCCCAGGAGTTTGAGGTTGCTGTGAGCTAGGATGACGCCACGGCACTCTAGCCTGGGCAACACAGTGAGACTCTGTCTCAAAAAAAAAAAGAAGACATATAAATGGTCAAAAAGATATGAAAAAAGGCTCAACATCACTAATCGCCAGAGAAGTGCAAATTAAAACCACAATGAGAGATCATCTTACACAATTCAGAAGAGTTATTATTAAAAAGTCAAACAATAACAAATATTGCAAGGCTTCAGAGAAAAGGAAACACCAATACTGTAAGGACCATCCCTGGGCAAAACTGGCTTAAGCCCAGAGTCAGTGAAACTGGACATGCTCTCCTTGGGGCCAGAGGACAATAGGCCTGGACACAGCCTGTTGACCAAACAGAACTATTCCTCATGACAGATAGGCTTTATGACAGATAACCAAGCGCCTGGGGTCTTGCAAACAAGCCAAGGTGTCTCATTATCCTGCATACGGTGATGAGATAAAGAATCAGATAAGAAGCTAAGATGAAAGCATCTGCTTCCCTTGAGCAATTGTCTAAAAGGAATAAAAATGTGTTTTCCTCAAGGTGCCCAAGGTAGTCACATACCAGGAAATAGCTGCCGGACATAGAAAAAGTATATATAAATAAAACGACTGGTGGAATCCCCA
>CAUYSK010122279.1:0-24720 GCA_963575035.1 Avahi laniger
CTGTGATTGGACATGCCCTTAGGGTCCTCCCCAGGAAAGGCGTTTCTCTGCTGGCGCATGCGCTCAACTGATGTTTACCTCAAAGTTGTTTGGTGCTCAGCGCCATCTTCTGATGGCGTCGACTGCAGCGCTCCACATGTGATTTACTTTAAAATACTCCAACATTGGCAATGTGACATACTATATGCATTACTTAGTTTATACTTAGACTGTAGAGGTGGTGAGTTGCCCTTACTAATAATAATTTCCGAAGGTGGCCCCTATAAGCACTTTGGCTCTCTTTATCTCAGAGCTATACCAGAGGTTTTGCTATTTCACATAGTGTTTTTAGAATGGGTTTTTAGAATGCTTTGTTGTTTAGCATTAACAGCAGAATGTTAGAAATGAGTTTCCATTGGTGTATTAGTGGTTTTCCCATGTATGTACTGTCTAACGTATTGCAGACATTCCCCACTCTTGTATGAACAGGGTATAAAAATCTGGTAAGGCTTCTCCCTTTAGAGAGAAATAGTACTGTAAATTTGATTCCTACTTCTGGAAATTTCTTAATTGCCTGGCTCCTGCTAGCCTAATTAGCTGAATTCTTTATCTAATATTATCATATTTGCCCCAGATGAAATTTTCATGCAAAATTATATTGGGCCACGTTAAAGAAATTTGTGACTTCATAGAGATGACTGCCTGTTTTGTGTTTGCTTATTAATAAATGTTTAAAGAAAAATTTGTTCTATGATTTACTCACATAACAATCTAGAAGCAAACCTCTTAGAGGGAGAGGCTAACCCTCTGCCACCTGTAACCAGTGGCAATTATGGATACCCATGGAAAAGAGCATAATAGTTGTGCAAGATGAGATTACCTTAGGTCAGATTGCAACACTGCCTCTGCTCCCCCTACTCCAATTCTTATATGGATCTTCATTTGTGAAGCATTTCATGCAACCAATGCTCTTCGAAAACTCTTGAGAAAATTCTATTTGATTATCTTTAATTTCTTAAAACAAAGAAGGCCTATGTCACAGGAAACCCAACAGCATTAGTAAACTGGTCTATAGCATCTCTACTGTGCTCTATGTGAAAGTTCCATGAAGAGCGAAATAGAAATACAAGAATCACATAGAAGCAAACAAAAAGAGAAGAGGCAATGATTTTGTGTTTACATTTTTGGTAGCAGTTTCCTAGAGAAGTAATAACTTGAGAGAAATAGTCAATTTTTCTTACTTGGTGATATAAATTTTATTTTGTCTAGAAAAATAAGTGCTCTAGAATAAGCAAAAATGCTTTATCTAAAAAGTTGTGCACATGAATGATACTGGAAAAATCAAAGGAATCCTTTTGGTCTGTTGTCATTTTGCTTAATTAAAAGCAAGGTGTTCCTAAGTATGTAATATCAATATTGAGTAAAATTAAGAACTCTTATCCCTAATATACTGTTGCTTACAAAATAGATGCTCAATAGATGCCTTTATTTGTACTGGCATCATTTCTGTTCATGCATTGTTGTAGTTTCAATTTCATCTTATTATATGGGCTCAGAATATATGGAAAGAACACATATTTTAATAGCACAATGGCCCTGATCTCAGGAATTCCATTTTTAAAGCCAAAATTAATGGAGAGCACTCTGCTTTGGAGTTGGATTTGGGTTCGGTTGTTGGCTGTATCATTTACCAGTTCAGTTGGGACAGGGCTACCCTGGAACATTTGCTAATTTGTTGGAGTGTCCGTTTGATTCTCCCAAAATGTGACTAATAAAACCTTACCTCATATATGATTCATTCATTCATTCAACAAATGTTTAATGACTGTCTACATGTGACAGGTGCTGCTCTAGGACTGGAAACCAGCAGTAAATAAACATATTAGCTGCTCTCATGGAGCTCACATCTAGTTGCAGAAGACAGGAAAGACCACCAGAAAATATGTAGCAGAATTTCTTGCGGTGATGAGCACCATGATGAAAAGTAAATCAGGATAAGGGAGCAAGAGAGCATTATAATGATGCTATTTTACTAGGAATCAGGCACAACTTTTTGCTAAATATACATTTGGGAAAAGTTTTAGTGACGCCTTCTGTGCCACAGGGTAAAATGAAGTAGAGCCATATCTAAAGTACATTGTAAAATATTCGACATGAAGTAGACATGCAGCAAAAAATATCTATTATGATTACCATTGCCAAAATTATCATTGAGGTTGATGTATTTTCATAAGCACCTAACTCACATGCATATTTGGTAGACAAACCTAAGGAAGAATCCCTAAATAATAGAAGATCCTCACACATGAACTACTGCTTAAGGAGGGGACTGAACTTCTTGACATCACCACAACGGAAATCTGAGCTCTTACCACTGCTTTAGTGAGATCATTATTATGATCATTGCAGTAGTTTGTGCCCTGAGAATTATTGATAGAGAAAATGTATGTGATAATAGCTATTAATATAATGTCAGCCACCACCATCAATTACTGATTACTCCTTGTGCATCATGCAATGTGCTACGTGCTTTGTATTCTTTCTTGCTTTTAATTCTCTCAACAATCCTATAAGGTAGATTTTGTTAAGATGTTTTAAAGTAACCTTTTCAGGATCACCCAGATAGTTAGTACCAGATCTGCGATTGAAGCCTGGAGCAGAGTGAAAACAATTCCCCTGCCCTTATTCACCACATGCATAATGAAAAATATATTGTCAAAAAATTACAACACTTTTTAGCTTGTATATATTTCAGTTAACATTATGTAATAAGTAACTAAACTTTTGCTCTTGACTTTGGAACTCAGACTTCTGTGTGTTCTTTGCTTTTGAAGGAAAGATATATTTTGAATACTGAATGGTCTAAATATGTCCCCCAAAATTCATATGTTGAAACTTAAGCCCTAATATGATAGTATTAAGAGGTGGAGCCTTTAGGAGGTGATTAAGTCATGAGAATAGAATCCTCATAAATGGGATTAGTGACCTTATAAAAGAGATTGAAGGAACCATCCTAGGCTCTTTTTGCCCTTTCACCATGTAAGGATACAGTGTTCAAGGCACCATCTTGGAAGCAGAGACCAGATTCTTGCCAGACACTGAACCTGCTGGTGCCTCATTCTTGGACTTCCTAGCCTCCAGAACTGTGAGAGATAAATTTCTGTTATTTATAATTACCCAGTCTCAGATATTTTGTTATGGCAGCACAAATAGACTAAGACAAATGCCAAATAACCAACATACATATTAACTTTTGAAGAACACATTTGCATACCCAGAATTTCCTGCAGATAGCAATTCCTGGGATTCTAAGCACTGAGAAGGTAAAAAATTTACTTCGACTATTTAAAATCATGCAGTCTTCCCTCAATTCCATATTTATCCCTCACCTGTCTGTGGTATTGTAGGTCATTATCGAATTCCCAAATAGAATCATTCATACAATTCTACATCATCAATAAGGCCGATTCAAAACGTGGAGATTTTATAATTTAGGTGTTGTTTGAGAAACCGAATGCCTAAGACAGCTTCTTTGATTTTTGAACTACATTTAGTGGAATGACCTCTGGTGACACAAATAATATGAATTGCTTTTGAATTATCGCTCAGGGTAGCCTGTGGCTGGCCATGAATAGACAGACAATTAAGTAGCGAATTTATAACAAAGTAAATCCCTCTGTGCCCTACTGTTTTTCTTTTCCAGTGAAATTCCTCAAAGCATAATCCTATCATTTTTGGTTTGAATGAGCTAGTCATTGTCTCCTAAACTGAACTATAATGTCTCATGGAAGTTTAATTTTCACTTTATTTAATTTGATCCTGAGTAAGCAGGATCATAGAAAGGAAATATAATCTCCAATTCTAAACTTTAAGCATCTTTTATGTACTCCATCCAGTTATGATTCCCAAGAGACCTTGAGAAATTAAAAAAAAAAAAAGCTACTTCTAATTTTATTCCCAGATATTTTGGCATCTCTTTCTTCTTATTAGTGCCTCTTAACTTTGGTGCACCCAATGGACAGCTCCATAGATGGGGGAGAGACTTATAATAATAAATCCCAACCATCATTCTCTCTGTCCAGGGCCTCCTGTTCTAATGCTTAACACAATGCCTGTCACATAGTTGACACTCATTTGATGTTAGTTGTTTGAACCACTAACTCAATGACTTAATGATTATATCAACCAGCTGACAAACGGACAACAGAAAGTGGACCTCCTACTTTCTTTCCTTTGTTTGGAGTTCAATCTGTGGCCAGACAACCAATTAGAAAAAATAATGAATATAGATACAGTAGTAAATGTTTAATGATTTACATTTCCTAGGACCATGTTTATATCTTACTCTGACTTTTTGTAAACATCAAATCAAATGAATGCTTAACTGAAAATTTTAGGTTCTCACTGGCCAAGCTCATGAAGTAGATAGTATGGAGTGATAGATGAGGTTCCTTGAGTACTGTAGAGGGGGAAAGCAAAAGAATTGAAGCATCACAAATAGGGCCACAGTACATTACTGTTGCTTATTTGGCTTGATTGTGGAAATGTGAGAGAAAACTATTGTAGGATTGAAAGACAATGATGACATATATAAGGAGTGACTGACAAGATGACCGTCACTTGGAGAAGCTGCCTCAGAAGGCAGCCAGTAGGGATCAATTCTGAAAAATGACTGGTGGAAGCTTATTAGGCATATTGAATGGGCATGGCTTGGTGGTAGATTGGATAATGAGAGCAAAAGCTAGAGCAGTATAAAACATCATTCAGAGTTGAGGGATCTGGCTATTGCCAAAGACAGAGAGATGAATGAATAAGAGAGTAGGTATGAGAAGAAAGAAAATAAGACGAATTTTTAAATTATTATATTTAGTTTCTGCATTAGTTCTTCTGCTTTGGAATCTCCCAGCTCTTCACAGCTGGGCGCAGAGATGGTCTCATCTAAAGGATCCTAATTGAGGCTGAGGGTACTGAGGCTGCTATGGCCCTCCCCATTCAGTGGAAGGCTTAATATTAGTTGTGCAACATGGAATCGAGATGCTGACCTGACAAATCGACCTTCTCTCCTGAAGCCTCCTAAATCACAGCTCCAATAGGCTCTGTATGTTGCACTTCAGAGGAAACCTCTTCCACTTCCTTTCCAGTTATACTGGCTTGCATTATTCAAAATTTCCTGCAGCCAGAGCCCCTCCTTCTCCTTGTCTTCTGATGGCAGTGCTACCTTATGGACTGCCCTCCTAATTACAACCTTCTGCTTACCTAGTTCCCCAAAATTCATGGCATGGATTTTCAAGTACTCTGTCTCATTCATCTTGTCAAAACTCACTACCTCACTTTGGACTCTAACCATTGCTCAATGCCAAGGCTTCATATCTTAGACTCAAGACAATTAGATTGTTCTGTGTAATTTTTAAGTTACTATGATATACATATATCTTTATATTCTATAAGCAAGAAGAAAATGAAATGAAAAATTAGGCACAATTATAACGTTAGAAATATGGACTGGAGACTTTTCTACCTGCAGATGGTATTAGATTCCTAATGCTGCTATAACAAATGACCACAAACTTAGTGGTCTAAAACAACATAAATTTCTCATCTTATAGTTCAGTAGGTTAGAAGTCTGACACTGGTCTACTGAGATATAATCGAGGTGTTAGCAGGGCTGAATTCCTTTCCAGAAGCTCTGGGGGGAGAATCAGTTTCCTTGCCATTTCCAGCTTTTAGAGTCTGCCCATATTCCTTGGCTTGTGGCCCCCTCTTTCCATTCTCAACGCCAGGATGTCTCATCTTATTCCATCCTGGTATCTCTCTCTCTGACCACAGCAGGACAGATTTCCTGCTTCAAAGGACTAGATTGAACCCAACAGAATAATCTTCTGTCTCAAAGTCCATAACCTTAATCACATATCCAAAGTCCTTTTTCCCATGGAAGGTAACATATTTACAGGTTCTGGGGTTCAGATGTAGACATCTTTTGGAGGCTATTATTCTGCCTTCCACAATGATATTTTCTGAACCAGTGAGAAAAAATGAGGCTCTCATGTCCAGTAACAACAGGAGTCATTTTAGTACACAGCATAACCTCTCAATTGACAAAAAAGTCCTCTGAAGTAGTATAGACCATGGTGCTCTATCTTTAATTCTAAAGAAATACAGATTTTATTTGTGTCGTAGCAATGGTGCCTTGCCCCAAAGTGACAGTGTCTCCCACACCTTGCCAGATAATGCCGCACATCCCAGTTCAGCCTATCTAGCCATTAGAAAGAAAACTTTTTTATTTAATTGGAGCAAAGAGATTTTTATCATTTTCTATTGTTTATTTTACAGGCATATGATTTTGTGATAATTTGAAATCTAGATCTTTTTCTAAATTATTAAATTTGACATTGTTTTCTCCTTGCAAATTTCTTCCTATCTGGGGAACAATCAGGTAGAAGAAGAACACATACCATACACCAAATCTTCTACCAGTTGGGTCTATCAGAGAATAAGTATTGGTGGTGCCTGGTAGCCCCTTATCAGATTAACAGTTATCCACTTGACCTGATTATACATGACATCAATCCAGTGTATCCTAAACTTCATCAGAGCAGAACATTACTGCTCAGGAGAAATGTCATGTCAGGAAGCTTTTCAGCACTAAACCTATAAATATCGTGCCTTATATAATAAGGAAGTTTGCAACAAGTGCTGGGTTATCTGTTATCAGCAAGCACCTAGGATGTCTTACCTATAAATTATTTTTCATTGTATCTTTTTCTGAATAATTGTCAGATTCAGCTAGCAATCTCTCCTTTTTGCCTCAATGAGCTGCTTTCTCAGGATTGACTCTCATGTGCCCATACAGAGCACGGCACAGAATTATTCTGGACTTTCAAATTAGGTCGGAGGAGATTCAGGGCCTTCATTATAAAATGCTCATCTCTGTTGGATGTTACTATCAAAATACAAATTCTAGTTCTACCCCATATTGGCTAACATAACACAATTTTTAATTTAAAATAAAAGATGGGAGAAGTAATGGACAAGTAATAATATGGAACATGATCATTATCCGTCCTTGTTTCTGCTTCCTTTGTTTTTTTCTCACTAATTAAGACAGGTAACAAAGCCCTTTGGTCGCAACCCACATAATCACAAGTGGTCCTCTTTGTTGATGTGATGTCACTGGAGGGGATGTGACCAGTGATAGGCTATGGGATCATGAAGGCAAGCAAGCGCAACTATATGAGTAAACCTTAGCAGTTCTCCCATTCCATATCACTGACTGACATAACCCACCAAAGAATACTCTTTTGACAGGCTGCTTCTATTTTATGCAGCATATAAAAAAAAGCTTGTAGCATGTAAATATCAGGTGATTCTACTAGCATCTGTGGTTACCAGTGAGTATGTACTGCCTTTTTATTGGTGTGGTTCAACTTGGTCTTCAGATGGCATGGCCAAAAATATACCATTGATGGGTCCTAATGGTGCTATGGTCTGAATGTTTGTGTCCCCCAAAATTCATGTTAAAATCTAATCCCCAATGCATTAGAGTTAAGAGATGGGGCCTTTAAAGGTGATCAGGTCATAAGGGCAGAGCCCTCATCAATGGGAACAGTGCCTGTATAAAAGTAGCCAGAGGGGGTTTGTTTGCTCCTCCTGCCATGGGAGGACACAGCACAAGGTTCAATCTGTGAAGCAGAAAATGAACACTCACCAGACACTGAATCTATTGGCATCTTGATCTTCAACTTTCCAACCTCTAGAACTGTGAGATATAAATTTCTGTTGTTTATAAGCCACCCAGTTTATGGTATTTTTGTTATAGCAGCCCAAATGGACTAAGACAAATGGTGATGTTTCTAGAGTCTGTGTTGTTTTCCTGTAAATTAGCATTAATCAGTATAGCAATGCCAGCAATAGATCCTCTCCCTACCTCTCTTATGATAGAGGTCTCTTTTTCACAAATCAGTATGGATATATAATAGACAGTAGAGATGAATATTGAGAGAGTACCTATTAATGCCTGTCCAATTTGCCCTTTATGTTAGGCAGTCTTCTGTATACTATGACCCAACCATCTCTAAAAGCAAGGCACAAATTTCAGCCCTAAAAAGCTATTGCTCTGAACCACTATTTTCCTCTTTCCACTAATTTACTTGCAATTGAATGTATTTTCTACCATCTCCCATGTCCCAATTTCCTGGCACTCATATTCCCCTTTGGATTTCTTCATTTTGGTGGATCTTTGGAATTCCCCCTCAGGTGTTAAAACCTTGGTTATTTCTCAGTGTTCTACTGCCCAGGTGACTATTCCCCATTCTAAACCCCAACCCTGTCGAATTCCATTCCCACACAGGCCATCTATAGACCCTTGCTCCCCTTGCTATTTTCAACAGGGTAGTGGTATGTTTTGTAAATGTTTGGGTGTTTTATGGAAAAAAATATGCTCTAAAATGACTTATAGCTATTCAACATAAGAAAATTAAAACTAAGACGGGAAGGCTGGGAGGGTGAGGGATAAAAATCTACCTATTGGATACAATGTACATGACTATGGTGATGGCTACGCTGAAAGCCTTGTCTTCAATATTATATGATTCATCTATGTAACAAAAATATGCACACCCCATACAGCTATAGAATAAATATATAGTCTATATATATATAGTGATCTTCCTTACTGGGGAGTCAATGGAGTAATCTAAGATATTGCCCTTCCTACTCTTTTCTCTTTAGCTACTCAATGTGATAATGTGGACATTCAAATTTTCTTCCACAAGTTCATGCTTTATTAATTCCATTATCAAGACCACATTAAATTATATTACCATCCCTGAGATTCTTCAAGTCAGATCTTTGGGAAATCACAGTGTCAACTGAAAGTGTAAAATGAAGGAACTTACAGAAGAGGAATGATCCCTTGCCAAGAATTTACAGATTCAGATAAAAAACCAATGCCCACAGATTTCAACTGTAGCTTTTACTAAACAGTAGAGTCCATGGCTTTATTCACAGGAGGTAAATGATACACTTGGACAAAACCATTTTACAAAGACTCTTCCTGCAGCATGAACAGTGAAATAGATCTTGAGATAGGTTACTAGGAGTATCATCTGGATACAAATTTCCACATGCAAAAAAACCCTCATTTTAGCATATATTTTTGACTTATGTTGGTCAAATTTAAATATAACTGGCTGTTTTTATAAAATACGTTCTTTCAGTTTCTTAAAGTTTCTTTTTCTTAAAGAGAATACATTTTTAAAGATTTTGTCTGTTTTTGAAAATCACTGCAATGTCTACAACTGTTACCACCCCACCCCCGCCCTGCAATGTTCTTATACACACACAGTTTTCAAATTCCCAATTCAAAAATCTCTTTTTGGTCATACTCTTGTTTGCACGGTGTGAATGCCTTGAACACTGCTGTATCTTGATGATATGTGTCAGTTCTTTTCTATCTTTCATTGGCTCCTCAAAGTGATTTCTGGAAGCCCATCTCATAGAATCATTATTCCATAATAGCAAAATATTTTAAAAACTGATGGTTTCAAAAACATGAGCAAATTGCCTTGTAAAAGCATATGTTGAAGGGAGCTATACAGATTTTAAGACACCACAACTTCTCACTGTACATTGGACATGGTTGAATACAGAAAATACAGCCATATTTATCCATGCTATCCAGTGGTAGACAATCCTTAATATCAGGTGATCTGAGGACCTCTTGTATCCCTTGGGATGTTTGTTACCAAGGTATATTCCTGAGCCTGCTGTAGAGTCTCTGAGGGTGCAACCAGAGAAGGGAATTTGGTCTGGCGATTTTCCTGCACGCTAAAATTGGAGAATGATTGTCCCTCAGAGCCATTAGAAATGCAGCTTGCATCAGCCTAGAATTCTACAAAGGCAATCACAACATGCCTTCTAAGAAAATCCTGTATTTCCATCCCTGAACCAGAATCTGTAAATTTCAGTTGTTTAATTCCCCCTAAATTTCTTATCCCTGGAAAAAGGGCAGGAAGAGACAGTGGGAAAAACATTGAAACAAATGTGTGATGACCAAAGAGTATGACTATGAGTATGATCTGATACTTTTAAAATCTCAAGGAGCAGGGGAACAATAGAGAAAGCAGGTACTGACCATCCCCAGTTTAGACCTGGTTCTACCTTCTCTGGTTGTGAAACTGTGTGACTTGGTCAGGTTATATGATGTATTATCATTCACATTTTATTATGAAGATTAAATGACTGATGTAATGTTTCCACCAAAATAGTAGGTAAGTAGAAGGCCCCTGCATATTAGTTACCTTTCTTGTTTTAAAAGACAAACTTTTAAACCTTGAGGGAGATCTGCCGACAGAATCTAAAGTGTCATTAGGCCATGTCTCTAGGTCATGCAGAGATACAGTCTGTTTGCCAAAACATATAGTCTTCTGCATAATTCAGAAAAAGAATGCCAAGGTGCTTTATCAAACAGCAGCAATAGTGTAGTATTTGCTGACCTCAGGATGGAGCTTCTTTTAAAGGTTCCTAAGTATCCAGTCACATAAATGAAAGCTGCATCTAAGGAGTAAGCTGTATGGAGAAGAATCTCTGAGGAAGAGAAATAAGTTTGCAGTCTATTATAGTCCTTACTTTTGCTTTCAGAAAATAGAAAATAGGAGGAGAGAGAAAAGTGAATAGCCCTGGAAAATGGCAGTAAAAGAGAGCAAATAGGATAAAAAAGACTAATAAATAGAGCACAGAGAAGCTAAGTTGTCTGACAACTCATGAGAAATGGTTCTCATATTTTGACTCCTGCTTCCTAAATCAGAATCTGCTACTAAATAACAAACTATAGTAACGATCCCTGAAAGTATAGTCTTACTTCTAATAAATAGATCTGCTCAAATATCTATTAGCGCCCTCCTATGAACAGTGCGGTGTAGTAGGCAGAGTGACTCAATAATAAACAAGGCCCCATCTCTGCCTTCTAGTGTTTTACAGACTAGCAGGAACCCTCAACAAATTTGGCACAGGAAATGGGTAGTTAATCAGAAAAAAAATTAAGCTTCTATCAATGTACTTAAGCTGTGAGGAAAAAGCCCCATACTTCTTGTTAAAATAAATGGGGTTTAATTGCTCCAAGAGATCCCAGTCCACAGATTATCACAGTAAATAATTGCACACCCATCTCTTTTGCAAAGTGCAAAGCGACCTGCTCTGAGCGCCTCAGATGCCTTTCCAAATCACCACAGAGGGAGACTTTTAATGATTTCAACAACCAGGGTACCAGCTTTGTTCTCAAACAGTGCTGGAAGGTTTCTAACACCTGGGCTATCCATAGTGCTATACTTTTTTGGCTTTGCATGGTCAGGGGTTTTGTTTTGTTTGCCGGTTGGTATTGTGATATCCCAGAAACAAAACAGTCCTACAAATCAATGCCACAGGTACAACTATGCATATATTCTCCTCTTCAAATCTCCATGGGCTTGATTGGAATTCTGTAGTGGTTGGAGGTGTTGCCTGCATCTACCTTTCATTCTTAATTTGGGCAAAATGAATGCAGATTGACTCCTATATCTGCTTTTTAGATTGGGGATTTCAAATGAGCCCTGGCTATACTACTAACAGTATGGAAGTGCTTGGTGAGCAGCATCACCGAGAGGTCACTGATTTGTCATCTTTCCTAGGGATAAACAAAATACAAATACAAAATAAAAATAACACAGCAGTGAACCTCTTTAATCACTACATTTTCGAAAACATTTTCAGAAAAGAGTAATTAGCAAATTATTATGTTAACCCAGAAAAAGGACATAATCACTATATAATCACTAAGAAGATATTAGATATAGATAAATAAATAGGTGTTTTCGTGTTAGCACACACGTATTCTTAACTCAGGAATCTGACTCATTAACCCGTAAAATGTAAGCAAATTGGTGAGTTCTTGCAGTGATAAATGTTTAATGTAAATGCCTTAGATTTTCAAAATGATTTAAACAGAAGTCAGAACTGTTTTAATAATTCGTGAAAACATTTCTGGGCTTTAGACTTATGATTTAAGGCTGAGACCAAAACCGTAATGGAAAAAACACAAGGGCTAGTGCTATATTAGAATGTCAGCTCCACAAGGACAGGCATTTTTGTCTATTTTCGATCACCAATTTATCCACAGTGCCTAAAACAGTGTCTGGCACATTGTAGGCTATTAACAAATATTCACAAAATAAACGAATGAATTATCCATTTCAGTTTATCTGCCAGCCTTACAATCATTGGTCAAGTTGGGTAATAGGCATGGACATCTTTCTTCGGAAGTAATATAACCACAGGAAGATATGGTACTGAATGCTAGCCCGTGGGAGGTGTGGGTTAAGTGTTCTTATGGATGCCCTGTCTCATAATGGGCACTGTACAACCCAAAGCTTAAATTAACTGGAAAATTAGGACAACCATCTCTCTCTATCATTTCTCTAGCACCTTCCACACACTCTGTTGCCTTCCAGACACAACTCAGGAAACTCTCCTTTCCATTTTTGCTGCCCTTTGCTTTCTCTACTGGGAACTATTTTCCCTTCAATTTTCCCCCATGGTGTTTATACGCATTGAAGAATATTTGTTTTCTCGTAACCTCATTTTTGTGTTTGTTGCAAAACAGAATTTGAGGCATTGACATTAACAAAAATGGAATCAGTTGTCTGAATTTACTCACTCTTTTCCAGTCTGTTTAGCTTTTTAGAGTCATATTGAAGACTTAGGAGATTTCAAACGTGGCCATGAGGAAAATGCTAAAATAACCATCTGTGGTTTTGTGTTATCAATAACCATAATGCTTTATATTAGCTAAATGATAAGGGAAACTATTTTTCTCTTCTTCTCTCCGAATAAAAGGCAACTGTGTTGTTTTTCTGTCAGGTTCTGTAATTTTACTTCTAAGAAATGGCATTAAGATGTATCAATTACATAAGAGGGCTTTTGTTTATCCTTTTGGTATCAATATTTGATCAGTGTTTGATTTAATGATTAAAATATCACATTGTGTCTCTTATATAGTTAAATATACACTTACCATATTACCTAGCAATCCTACTCCTGAGTGAAATTTTATATTGACACAAAAACATGTACATGAATGTTTGTAGCAACATTATTCATAATTATCAAAACACTGAAACCAGCCTAAATAGCCTTCATTGGGTGAGTGGATAAATGAACTGTGATACAGCCATATGATGGAATACTACACAGCAGTAAAAAAAAAACTCAGACTATTGATACATATAACAGTATAGGTAGATATCAAAGATATTATGCTCAGTGAAACAATCCAGTCTCAAAAAGTTACACACTGTATCATTCCATTTATATGACATTCTGGAAAAGACAAAACTGTGGTAACAGAGAATAGAACAGCAGTTGCCTGGGATTAGGAGTAGAGACAGCATGACACTTCAAAGGGATAATAGGAATAATATTTGGGGGTGACATAACTGCTCTGTAACCTGATTGTGGTGGTGGTTACATGTATGTATATGTACATACATACATATACATATATATGTGTGTGTTTGAATGTATATGGAACTATACCCCAAAAGAAAAATGTCAATTTCACTGTTTGAAAATTTAAAAATTAAAATTTTTAAAATGTCAAAAATATCATATTGTTCCTTATAAATCTATAAGCATAGAGAAATGCCTAGAACGGTGTTTACCAAAATGTTATCATTTGTGTGGAGGGACTTCAGAAAAAGAATCTATTTCTTTTGTTATTTGATAAAGAAGGTATTTCCCTTTTTAAAATGTTGTGAAGTTTATTTTTGTTTAGAATTCGTGAAGGTACTGTTTTAAAAAACTCATTTTCTTGTAGCTTTTGGTTAATACAAATATCCAAATCATTAATGGTTATTTTTATACAGTATTTTTCTGGCAGCATTAACACTATTTGTATATAGTGAGTGTTATATTACTTCTGCCAAGCTTGGAAACTGAGATGACAAGTTCCGTAACTTGTCCATTAAAAATATATAAAATTAATAGTTTCGTGCCTAAGAACCTCTCTTTGCATATGAGATTAATACACCATTTTCATTTTTTATTTTGAGTATAATTTGCCTCTTCAGAAAGATCACTTTATTCCATTCAATTGCAAAGCTGGGATGGTTGATATGCCTGTTATAAATTTAGAAAATTAAGCTATTACTGCAATGAAGTTTTCAAAACTCCATCCACTCATAAGTATTTTAACCTTAATTTTCATTATGGAGAAGATGGAAAGACAGATGCTATAGATATTTCTCTTCCTTTACTGAATTTATCCTCTTATGCCTTAAAAATGAGAGCATGATATATCACATATGCATACATATGTGAACATGTAAGAGAACAAGAAAAAAGAATGTACTCTTCATTTTAATTTTAGAATATAGCTACCTTTTCTTATGTTAGAATTACAGCAAAAGAAAGTTATATAGCCTATATACCTAATGCTTCCCTTTTATCCCAAAGTAGGTTTCTTTTTTGTTTCTGTTGTTTTTTTGACTGAGAAATCTTTCAAAGGATCATGAAGTGTGCAAGTCAAAGTAAGAAAAATAAAATGAGGTATTCAAATGTTTACTGAGAGGTGAATGAATTGTTATGTTCATTTTACAACACCCAAGTATTTCGTGTTTCCATCGTTTGTCAAAAGTTTAGCTTTAGCTGGAATAAAAAAATTCCTTTCTTGGTAAAATCAGATGGCTTAGCAGTTTTATGCAAGAATTGAAGTTTTCAAGTAACACTTTTTTCTGTCAAGTTTTCCTTTTAATGGGAAAATCTATGTCTGACTCTTTTTTCTTTAAACATCATTGAAAAGAATAATAAAAGAGCACCAAATGTCTGTTTTCCTGAAATGGCTTTTAAAGAGACATCACAATAAGCCTTTGTTTTTTTGTTTGGAAGCTACCTTTATTTTTTTTAAAAAAGGCTAATTTATACTGGAATCTGCTATTAAAATTGTGTGACTCATGTTTCACTATGAATCATGATCACAAACAGGGTCATTGTGTATGGCAGAGCTGTGAGCCATGCTTATCAACAACCATTCAAATGTAGATATTTGTGTGAGTTCCAGTTTAATTTCCCCTACTTTCATATGAAAGATCACCTTCCTTTCTTTTTCCTTCAGAGTATTCACTTGCAATCTCCCTGTGTCCTCCTCACATCTGAGCTCCCTTTCTTTTCATAAACGGTGATAGTCTCCAAGGTCAGTGGCCTGTGAACCTGTAGTGTTTCTTGAGGCACTTCCAAAATTCAATTCCAGTTGTTGAATATTCATGACAGCCCACAGTCTAAGACAAAACAAAAGTGAGAGTTAATTGATCGAGACCACCAAGAGAAGCTGTCAGGGGGCAGGCAACTAAGTTGATCAAATTCTACAAAGAGGAAGATGTGTGGAGCCAGAGGGAGGTCATCCTGTTTTGGAATCATAAGCTAAGGGCTAAGAAAAGAAAATTCTGGAATTCTACTCTGAGGACACATGATGGCTTTTAGAAGAAAATAAGAACACTGATTTTACTGTAACATGACTTTTGGCAGGTGTTTTTGCCTTTTGTTAAAATTCTTGCCATTCCTACACCTTGTTGACCCTATTCTAGTCTCATTCTGACCTTCAGAAATCTCTGGTCCATATTATTAGAGACTTAATAATATTTATTAGTCAGAATTTAATATTTGAATAATTTATTCTTTTTTATTAGTAAAGCAATGATTAGATAGGAACAGATCTGGGTTCAAATATTTACTGCGCCTCCAAATATTTAGTGATTCAGGTAATCGGAACCTCAGGATCCCAACTCTGAAATGTTCACAAACTACACTGTGAAACTGATTCCATAGATGGAAACCTTTGCCCAAATTATATCTGGTCTACTAATACACCAATCAAATATTAATATGTGTGTGTGTGTGTGTGTGTGTGTGCATGTAGTAGAACTGATGGTAGACTATTCCATTTATATAGTATCAATGACAAGTAGACTTAATATTTTTTTCTCTAAGCAGTTAAAGATTCTTTCCAAGAAACCGTTTGCCTACATTCATCACATTTATTTGAAGCTTTTGCTAAATATATCCAGGGTCATCCTATTTTTCTGAACAAAAGGTTTCTCTACACCATGATATTCACATTGCTTCTACTAATGTGGTGACCTCCAGATATTATCGAGAGGCATTGCATATGGTACTTAAGGGTATAAATTTGGGAACTAATCCTAGATTCGAATTTTGGGTTGGCTAATTTCCAGTTTGTAATCTTGGACAAATTATTTAATTCCTCTAAGCTTCAATTTCTCATTTTCGTAAACTGAAATAATACTAGTATTCATATCAAGGGCTGTGAAGAGAATAATTTACATCAAGGATCAACAAACATTTTCTTTTAACAGCCCAGACAGCTTTCAGACCATAATCACATGGAGTCTTTCACAACTACTCAACTCTGCCTTTATTTATTATTATTTTTTTTTTGAAACAGAGTCTCAGTCTCTTGCCTGGGCTAGAGTGCCATGGCGTCAGCCTAGCTCACAGCAACCTCAAAATCCTGGGCTCAGGCGATCCTCCTGCCTCAGCCTCCTCAGTAGCTGGGATCACAGGCATGTGCCATCATGCCCGGCTAATTTTTTCTATTTTTCGTTGTTTGACTAATTTCTTTGTATTTTTAGTAGAGACGGGGGGTCTTGCTCTTGCTCAGGCTGGTCTCGAACTCCTGAGCTCAAGCAATCCTCCCGCCTCAAGGGCCTCCCAGAGTGCTAGGATTACAGGTGTGAGTCACCACGCGCCGGCCTCAACTCTGCTTTTATAGTGTAAAGGCAATCCTAGACTATATGTAAACAAATGGGTGTGACTGTGTTCCAGTAAAACTTCATTTACAAGAACATGCAGCAAACCTGATTTAGCTGACTGGCCCTAGTTTTCTAAACTATGAACTATATTAATGTTTAACATAGTTATAAACATTAATTTTAACTAATGTAAATTAAATGTCATTAATTCTGTGACATAAATTTAAGCTTATTCAAGAACACATTATAAGGCCGGGTGCGGTGGCTCACACCTGTAATCCTAGCACTCTGGGAGGCCGAGGCGGGTGGATCCCTCAAGGTCAGGAGTTCCAGACCAGCCTGAGCAAGATCAAGACCCCGTCTTTACTAAAAATAGAAAGAAATTATCTGGACAGCTAAAAAAATATATATAGAAAAGATTAGCCGGACATGGTGGCGCATGCCTGTAGTCCCAGCTACTCAGGAGGCTGAGGCGGCAGAAGGATCGCTGGAGCCCAGGAGTTTGAGGTTGCTGTGAGCTAGGCTGATGCCACGGCACTCACTGTAGCCAGGGCAACAGAGTGAGACTCTGTCTAAAAAAAAAAAAAAAAAAGAAAACATTATAATCATATGGGCTATATTACCTCAGAAACTAAAATCACTAGATCCTAAAGGAAACTATCACAGTTTGAAGATTTCTGTTTTCAAGAAATTCTGCAGTAGAATCTGGTGATCTGATGAGAGGGAAATAATAATCAGTAAACAGTTTGCAGTACTTTCTAATCAACTAGATGGGTGAAGCTAGAAAAACAAAACAAAAGTCAGTTAGATGAGATTTTCAGTAAAGTAGAGCCACATATTTATTCATTCTTCAAAGCAGTTGTCCTTTGACTATCATTTTCTTCCTAAATTTGCTAAACATATGCACCTAGTAGAATCCTAATGTGCTGAACTTGTAACACTATATTCCTGTTCCTTGTCTTCCTAATATAATGAAGCTGATTATATTCCATGTTTTATAATGTTCATCCTATTAGGATTGGGAAATTCATTGGCTACCAAGCACAGCCTTATGTTCATGCTCTTATCATTAGCACCACTCTAGCTATGGAGCTGTCAGCATTTTCAGCCTAAATGCTGCTTTCAGGGGTTTGCAATTCAGTCATAAAAATTAGCTGCAGGCAGAAACTTGACATATAAAGTCCAGACCCAAGAGAAAAATTTTATTACATTTTTTACAGAAAAAGAGAAGTACATTTGGCCATTATAAAAAGCATAAAAATCATTGTAGTGAGCTTGCTCTGGATCCTTTTTTGTTCTGGCATAATTTAAGATTGCATTCATACTCTGCCTCCACCATTTTCCATGTATCCATGGAGGAGTCCTATGGACTTCCAGTGTGAGACGACTTTACAAGTTCCCTTAAGGCTACTGTTCTATTTAAGATTGGACCAAAGCAGCTTTTTGAGTCTCCATTTGTCAATGGGAAAAGGACATTTCAGCCTTTTACTATAGCCTTCTATGAATTCAAAATTGGAATAATTTTTCTGCCATAATGTAGCAACACAGGGTATGACCTGCATCAGGCTTCATGTATTATGATTGAGCTTTAAGAGCTGGCTTGTGTGTGCCAATACTTTTCTTTGATATGAGGTTGAATTAGGAAGCTTGATTAACATTTTCTAATTAAATACTGCATTGTGAACTCAACCACATTGTACTCTGCAACTTTGATGAGATTGCTCTCTCTTTATTTAAATAAACAAGATGGCTTACAGGGTTGAGAGCTTGGGCGATAACCATCTCTTCCCTTTCTCCATTGTCACTCCTGTTTTACAGAAACATTTTTAGACATTCATCTAACTGTAGCAATTTGGTAGAAACACATTTGTCAAAAATGCTCAAGGATATTAAAAATGATACCTGATCTCATTTTATACCTAATTCAAGTTTATTCTATTCATGAGAGCAAAGCCTATTTTTATTCCCTTCCAGCCTATTTTCTAAATGGAATATATGATGTATAACGTGCATCATGTAATGAATAATATATATATAATACATGATTCCTGATGTCCACCATGTTGTTGAATTTAATGGCTAATGTGAGGCCAGGTGCAGTGGCTCACGCTATAATCCTAGCACTCTAGGAGGCCGAGGCAGGAGGATCGCTTGAGGTCAGGAGTTCGAGACCAGCCTGAACAAGAATGAGACCTCATCTCTACTAAAAATAGAAAAAATTAGCTGAGCATGGTGGTGCGTGCCTGTAGTCCCAGCTACTCAGGAGACTGAGACACAGGGATCCCTGAAGCCCAGGAGTTCAAGGTTGCTGTGAGCTATGATGATGCCCCTGCACTCTAGCTCTGGCAAAAGAGTGAGACCCTGTCTTTAAAAAAAAAATGGCTAACATGCCATCCTCTTCTTACTTGCCCGGAGAGCTGCACTGGACACAACGCACAGTCTAGCTACACTGGACATCGCTCCTCCATGATACTCTTTCACATGGCTTCCAGGACACCACACTCTCCTAGTTCTCTCCCACTTCTCTGGTCACTCCCTCTCACTCTCCCTTTGCTGTTTAGTCCTCTTCCCCCTGATCTCCTAATACTGCAATACCTCAGAGCTTAGTCTTTGGTCTTCTTTACTCTCTACTCTCATTCTGTTGATGATCTCATCTCATCTATATGCCAATGACTCCTAAATGTGTATTCCCTGCCCTGACATTTCTCTAGTCTCTCAGATCTGCCTGTTAATCCCCACTGGAATACACACTCCAAATTCCACATGTTCAAAACTGAGCTCCTGATCTTAACCTGCAGACATGTACCACCCACAGATGCTCTACCTTAGGGACAGTAACTCCATCTCTCAGGTGCTCAGGCCAAAAACTTAGGAATCATCTTTGACTTTTTTCCACTCACTCTCTACATCCAACCTGTCAGGAAATTTTGATGGCTGTAACTTGAAATTTATCCAGCATCTGACCACTTCTCACTTCCTCAACTCTTATCTCCCTGGTATGAGGCACTTCTCACATAATTTGTCTGCTCAAAAGCTCCCTGTTTTACATCGTGAACAACAGTCCCTACAGTGACGTACAACACCCAACCCAAGTGAACCTTCCATCCCCTGTCTGACCACATCTCTCCTCCTGTCTAACTTTCACATGCCACAGCAATCTCACTGGTCATCTTGCTGTTCCCCTAACATTTTAGGCACTCTCCCTGCTTAGG
Source organism: Avahi laniger (assembly GCA_963575035.1). NCBI lineage: Eukaryota > Metazoa > Chordata > Mammalia > Primates > Indriidae > Avahi > Avahi laniger. The sequence goes on from CAUYSK010122279.1 coordinate 19,988, forward strand.
ATTTTGAACTCACTGCCTCTGCCTGCAGCACTCCTCCATAACATATCCTGGCTAACTCCCTCACCTCCTTTGAGTCTTTTCTCAAATGTCACTATTTCAATGAATCCTATCTTGACATCCTATTTAAAATTACAAACACATTCCACTGCCAGCATTCCTGAGTTCTATCTTTTTTTCCTTTTCCCATATGTTTGATCACCTTCGAACATACTATATAATTTTTCTCCATTCCTTATTATTTGTCTGTTACACTGCAAGTCCCATGAGGGCTGAAAGCTTTGCTTTATTCTTGTACACATCCCAAGCACTGACAGTAGTGCCTGGCATGCAGAAGTAACTCAATGAATATCTGAACTATTAAAAGCATATATAATCATTGCAAAAAAATTTAAAATATAACTATCAGAATTCAAGCAGTCACAATGTTGAATGATTTGTTAAAGATTTTTGATTTACGGGAGATAATTTGTTACAAGTAGTATTTGTTTTAAATTATTCTTATTAACATTTCAAAAGATTGATTTTATATGATAAAAGATGAATGGTGGCATTATATGTTAGGCAACTTTTAAAGAAATAATAGTTACATTGATTGCCATGGAGTTCTTAATAAAACTTGCACATGGAAAATTAAGCATGTAAAGCATTTACATCCTCATGATTTAAGTAACAAAATGTCCAAGAGAGAGAAGCTCATTCATAGATTTAACTCAGTGGTTCACAACTAAAGTTATTTGGTACATTGGCAGCAAAAACAAAAATTTTAGAAAGTTTTTCTCCCAAATTTTAGATGTTGTTATTTCACCCTAAAGAACCATAATTTATTTAGCTATGCATGCTTGTTAGAAGTAAGGAATAAGCAATCATTTATTTCTTTTAATCTCTCTATAGAACCTCCTGCTCTGTGGGTATATTTTGCCCCATGTTCTTCTATCTCCACTCCAGAGGTTTTGATCATATGAAATTCCTCTTAATGAAGATGATTAGAGGGTAAAAACTAGTATTAACTTAAGGGGGAAGTACAAGTTTCCCTTAGGCATTAAATTCTAACTAAGTTAGGAAAAGCTATTATTGATACTTATTCAGAATTTCATATTAGATCATTGAAAATCTTTAAGAATAATGACTAAGGAGTCACTGCTAATAACTTAATGACAATGCAAGATATTGAGTGCTTTAAAAAGTTAAAATAGATCCAGATGGCAACTCCTGACTCAGAAAACTATAATTTTTCCACAATCACTACTCACATAATACAACTTAGATAGAAATAAAAGCAAGAGTTAAATGCAATATGAAGTAGACCTAATAGGACCTAGAAATCACAGTTTAATTTGAAAATTATAGCTCCTAAAATAATTGTGCTACAAAAGCCTATCATGAAAAATATAAACCATGGAATAAAATGTGTATGAAGTTCTTACTGAAACCATTTTTATTTCCTTGTTTTGATGATTTACACTGCTAATTTCACATCTTTAGTTGAGCCCTAAGCAAAATTATGAAATATGTTTCTCATTAGAGTACTTGGAATCCCCTGTATATAGCTGACTCCAACCAATAAATAGGAATTTCCATTCTGCAATGAATATTGCTAATATCCCATAATCTATATTTTACTTGTATATAAAAATACTTCAGTACAAATAAAGAAGGTATTATTAATTTTTCAGCTCTTAAGAAAATAGCCTAATTAAGTCTCTCAACTCCCACTTGTAAAAACAGAAGAATTATTAGAGTAAAATCACCACAGCTCATCTCCTCAAATTATAAGAACAGGAAAATTGGAAATTTTCAGCAAAATTTATTTTTAACATCATTCAATTGTTTTGCATAAAACATTTAATGTTAAGAAGCAATTTGTAGTTTGAACTACTTGCATGATAATTTATGGTGTTTAAGACATTGTAGCTATGTTTCTTCAACTTTCCATATCAACACACTAACAGTAGAACCAATCTGGTCTCTTTGTGATTATTTCAACATTAAAGCTATTTTTAAAATAATCTACCATTGGATGCTTATGGTTGCATTGGTTAATGAATAAGATTCAGTTGCATTGAATCTCTCCCTTTTAAAAAATTGGCTGACACTCATCTTAGGACTTCTCTGATGAGGTATCACCATTTGTTATTTAAGAGAGTTACTTTTATATCTATGAGGATACAAATAGCAACAATTTGTTTTTGTTTTTGTTCTTTTTTATTGTTTTGAGCTATGTCAGAATTATCTCTAAGTATAGTCACCCAAAATGATGGCAAAACGTAGAAAAAAGCAATTTTTTTTTTTTGAGACAGAGTCTCACTCTTTTGCCCAGGCTAGGGTGAGTGCCGTGGCATCAGCCTAGCTCACAGCAACCTCAAATTCCTGGGCTCAAGCAATCCTTCTGTCTCCACCTCCTGAGTAGCTGGGACTACAGGCATGCGCCACTATGCCTGGCTAATTTTTTCTATATATTTTTAGTTGTTCAGCTGATTTCTTTCTATTTTTAGTAGAGATGGGGATCTCGCTCTTGCTCAGGCTGATCTCGAACTCCTGAGCTCACACAATCCGCCCAGAGTGCTAGGATTACAGGTGTGAGCCACCGCGTCTGGCTGAAAAGCAATTTTTTTAGACCATTATTGGTGGATATTTTAATAAGTTCACCCTCTCTTGAGAGGTCAAGTCATCTGGGTCCAGTGATCGATGGAAAGGGTCTCTGACCCACTGGTTTATCTTTCTTATTATCTCAAGGGAAGAATAAAAGAGCTTTATCATAAAGCAAAAAATGACTGATGGAGTTCTATATTTATAACTAATAGTATAATTTTGAACTTACTAATCAACTAAGAGTCTCAAACAATTCATAATCCCCATGAACTTTTTACCCAACACTCAATCTTCATTTTCACTATAGTGATCCTGTCATGAGTAATGAAAATATTCATAGCTTTTTCTTACACTTGTCAGGAAGAGGGCTCAATTTTGGATGAGAATTTCAACCACTGTTGTTTATAAAATTTGATTTTTACCACTGTATTGAGCTCCTTAAAAAAACCAAAAGATGAATCCTTTGAGATGAAGTAGCCTTTGTGAATAATGCTGCAGCTGAGGAATTTGGTGTGATAAGTAGTACTAATGAAGGCTACCATACTTCAGCTCTGCCTTTCATGATATGACCCTTACAGTGTATATACCCATCTGGTTACATTTCCAGTCAATTTAATGCTCACCACAAACTGTATAACTTGTTGAAAAAGTCCTCACTAACTATTTTCCATCAAACCATTTTTCATACGTCTTCACAGGGATCATCATTTTAAAGACTGAGAATCCAGGACTAATGAAACTACCAAATCATCTATGCTTTAATAAAACCATAAGAAAAATAATAGAGGTAATCTGAGTCTAGCAACTGGTTGTTTTCCAATGTTTCTGAGCACTTGAAAACACGTCCCTTATTAGTGTCTGTAAATAAAGCTGTATATATTTTTTTCAGCTTGGCTATTCCTTTTTGGTTCGAAACACATTCTACCATCTCTACAATCCAAGTTTTCAAATTTTCTTTTATCTTTAATTAACCTTACAAAATTATACTTTCAAGTTCAACTTGTTTGGTTTTTTTTACTGGCTGAAAGTGTTTTAATTTTAAAAGAAAAAATTATCATAATTTGTTTTCTAAATGTGTCTGATCTAAAAATGCCTTGCAAGAATGATAGTTTCATGAAATATAGGTTCATGCTCTTTTATGTACCAGACACTAAAATGTGGACTCATTAACATCACAAAATTAAAACTCATATTTGAAATAAGAAACTAAATGTAGCTTATAAAGTTTAGATTCACTGCAGTTTACTACTAATTGGAATAGTTTGGATATTAAGTTTAGTGTCTGCCACATTCTTTCATCATTTCTGATTTTTCTTTCTCATTTATCTTGTATATTTTCACCAGTTTGAAATCTACGCTTCAAACTTCCTATTTTTATTCATGGCTCATTTCAAAATATGATATATTAATTACACTTTATTGTAAATATATCTATTCAAAGAGGTTTAGTGCTGCTTTTTTGGAATAATTATAAAAAGAAAAAAATCTAAGAATATGAATTAGTTAAATAAACTATAATCCAGATACTACAATACTTTAACTATTAGAATGACAAATAGAGCTCTTTGTGCTGATATCATCTTACTTGTGCTGTTTAAAGGATATATGAGAATGTGTGCATATACATACATGTGTGTATATTGCACATGTGAATATTTCTATATACATATAGAGATACATGTACACAGGCATAAGTTTGTATTAAATATATTATTATACATACATATTGTGTGCATATATATTGTATTAGCCAAGACATACACAGAAGAAAGTGTTTCCATGGTTACCTCTGGAGAGTGAAACCAAAGCAGGGAATGTGGGTAGGAGCTCTTTACACTTCATCTTATACCCTTTTTAACTGAATTTTTTTTATTATGACCATCTGATTTGGTATGTCATTTATTATACATACACAATATACATACATATCTATTATGATATATATATATCATATCTACTACATGATGTGTGTATGTATGTATATACCATATAATACCTATCTTCAAGGCCGGGCGCGGTGGCTCACGCCTGTAATCCTAGCACTCTGGGAGGCTGAGGTGGGCGGATCGTTCTGAGCTCAGGAGTTCGAGACCAGCCTGAGCAAGAGCGAGACCCCATCTCTACCCAAAAATAGAAAGAAATTA
>CAUYSK010122282.1:0-30150 GCA_963575035.1 Avahi laniger
TACCAAGGAAAACTCTTAGAATGATCCAAACACGTCTACCCTGGCTTCATTTTGAAATCCATATTGACCCTAAGGCACATTTAAGACCTAAGGAGATTGAGTTGAGCCAAATGGAATCACTGCATCATGCAAGAAAGAAAAACTTGATCTATTGGGAGAAATGCCCGTATGAGTCAATGGAAGCTGTGTATCATGATGGTTAAAGAGCAAACATTTCAGGCCAGGTGCGGTGGCTCACGCCTGTAATCCTAGCACTCTGGGAGGCCGAGGTGGGCGGATTGTTTGAGCTCAGGAGTTCGAGACCAGCCTGAGCAAGAGTGAGACCCCGTCTCTACTAAAAATAGAAAGAAATTAATTAGACAACTAAAAATATATAGAAAAAATTAGCCAGGCATGGTGGCGCATGCCTGTAGTCCCAGCTCCTCAGGAGGCTGAGGCAGTAGGATCGCTTGAGCCCAGGAGTTTGAAGTTGCTGTTAAATAGTATGACGCCACAGCACTCTAGCCCAGGCAAAAGAGTGAGACTCTGTCACAAAAAAAAAAAAAAAAAAGAGCAAGCATTTCAGAACCTGGGTTTGAATCCTGGTTCTACCACTTACTTAGCTGGGTAACGTTGAGCACACTACTTAAACTTTTTAACCTTAGTTATCTTATGTATAAAACGGTAGGGAGGGGTCTAGGCTCATTGTGAGGGTTAAATGAGATAATGCATTTAGCCCTGTGCCAAGCACATAATAAACATTTACTCAGTGAAGGCCAAAATTTTATATGCACATCAGCAAAAGTTACAAGTGTACCCATTTTGTCTGGATGAAAATAGTTATACCATATTTAATGATCAGAGCAGTGGACTGAGAATGCAGAAATTCAAGTTCTAGTGATGTGTCTGCCATTAAGAAGCTATGTGGCTCTGAGCAAATCCTTTAACTTTGCTGGCTTTTCAGTCTTCTCTGTGAAATGAGTGAGCTGGAGTAGATGATTTGATTCCTTTTTCCGTTATCTCTTGCTACGATACATACCACTCCAAAATTTAGTAGCCTAAAACAATAATGATTCATTGTTTCTCAGGATGTTATGAATTGTCTGGGCTCAGCTGGGCAGTTCATATGCTTTATCACTGGAATCACCCATGCAGCTGCTTTCAGCAGGGTGCTCAGCTGGAGCTGGAGCAGTTCAAGATGGGTCACTCACTTGTTTGACAGCTAGGTTTGTCAGCCTCAATTCTCCACTACATGAACTCCTATCCTCCATGGTCATTCTCTCACTACACAGCCCTTCAGCTGGGTACCCTGGATGTCTTTACATGGCTTCCAAGAATGGAAGCATCCAAAAATGGAAGTTTCAAAGTTTCTTAAGGCCTAGGCCAGTTGTAACACAATCTTACTTTCACTGTAGCATATTTGTGAAAACAAGTCAGAGGCCAACCAAGATTCAAGGAGAGGGAGAAAGGTTCTACCTCTTGAAAACTTTCAAAGTTATATCATGAAAGGGCATCCAGGATTGGAGGGATTGTTGTGATGTTTTTTCAAAGCAATGAGACCAATCCATGTTGTACATGCTGGCTCTGACAGTTCATATTTAAACCTAAAACTCTGAGACAATTCTAGTTCTCCTCAATTTGATATGGACTCTGTCAATTCCCCACTGAGTGCCTCGTATGTTCCGGGCCTTGAAACTCTCTCTGCTCTCAGTTTAGCTCCAGTAGACATCTGTTGTTTTTTTCTATACATTGTCCCCTCAGCCTCCTGGTAACCAAACTCCCCAATTTCTCTCCAGGGACCTGGTGCAGACATAGCTGGTTGTGACCCAGCTGCCATCTCCCATTCTTCCATCCTTCCTTCCCTTCCAAACAGAACCCTGATTTGCCTAGATATTTAGATATTAGCATTCTGAGCCCTGGGGCGTGAGCTGTCATAGAGCTAAGCCAATCATGAGAATACCATCCTCTTTTGCAAGTGACTGGTTTCGAGGTGCACATGTGGCCCAGTTCTGGCCAATGAGGCATTAAACCTCTCTTTCATGGGAGGCTTCTAGAAAAGATTTTCTTTCCTAAATAAAAGAAAGAAACTTGTGAGAAGAAAGCCCTGACCCTTCTTTCCTGCTTAGGATCTTGTTGTGTGGAACAAAGTGTGAAGACCACCATGTGATCATGAGGCATAAACCTAAAGGACCCTAGGAAAGCACACAGACCCCTGACATTATTAAGCTTTGGATTTATCCGGCCCAGATCTACCTAGCTCTGGACTTCTTATTATGTGAGCTAATGAACGCCTGTAAGTATGCAAGTCTGTTACCTGCTGTCAAAAGCATCCCTCCTCCACTCCTCTGAGTCTCTATGACTCTAGACACACTGACTCCCCTATGACTCCAGGCAGGAGCACACAACCCAGAGCTAAACAATCAGCACCTGCATTCACCTGACCTCAGTGGTTACTTCAGAGATGGGCCAAGATTCTGGCAGAGCCAATGAGGGGCAATGTGATTTTCCCTGGGAATTCTGAGAAAGAGGCATTCATTTTTTTCCTGCTTGACTTAAAAGTGGAAAGGTAATAGCTGCTAGGGCTGCTGTGGCCATTTTGCTAAATCTTGCTGACTTTAAGAGTCAACTCTTAGGAAGGCAGACCCAAGAGAAAAAAGAAAACTGTTTCTTGATCTGAATCCAGCCATGCCCAAAGCCCTAATCCTACATTTTTCAGTTTACTGAGCCCACCCTTTTTTGGAATAAACTGTTCTGATGGGACTTTCTGTCAGAATTCCAGCTGAGGAAGTATGGATATTCATTATGAAAACATTCACCAAACTGGTACTCTCTGGGAGTTTTATTTGGAACCTCTGTTCCTCATCCAAGTTCATCCATTTCTATAGATACATTTTCCACCTGCAGTTATATAGTCTAGCTGTTAAGAGTAAGGCCTTGGGATTAGGCCTGGTCCTGGGTTCAAATCCTGGCACTGCCACAGATTGGATCTGTGACCTTGAGCAGGTCTTTTCAACCTCTGGGTTCTTTAGCTTTAGCAAGCTTAAAACTAGGGCTGTAATGCCCCATGGGGTTATCATAAGGATAAAAGCAGTGAATGCATGAAAAGTGCTTAGCAAGCACAGTGCCTGGCACATACTAAGTTCTCACAAATATTTGCTGTTATTAATAAAACCTAACCCTGGTGTGGTAGGCATAGTAATGGCTCCACAAAGATGTCCATGTCCCAATCCTCAGAAGCTTGTGAATATGTCATGTTACATGGCAAAGGGGAATTAAATTTGCAGATGGAATTAAGGTTACTAATCAGCTGAACTTACAAAGATTATTTTGGGTTATTCAGTGGGTCCCATGTAATCACAAGAGTTCTTAAAAATGAAAGGGAATCAGGGGAAGTAGAATGATATAAGAAGGACTCAATCTGCTGTTTCTGGCCTTGAGCAGGGAAGAAGGGGCCATAGCCATGGAATGTCGGCAGCCTCTAGAAGCTAGAAAAGGTAAGGAAGCACATTCTCCCCTAAGCCTCCAAAAAGGAAAGCAGCCCTGTTGACATCCTGACTTTAGCCCAGTGAGACCTGCTACTGAGCACCTCCCATACCTCTCCCTGTACCATTGCTACTATGGACTGAGCAATGAATGAAATAGGCATGGCCCTATGCTCATGGAACTTATGAAGTGTGTGTTCTGTGGCAATGAGGGCTTTATGAAATCCTGTTTGGTAATGAGCATAGGATTTACCAAGGAGAATTAGAAGATGTAAGTCAAGATGGCTACCCTTGAAGTGGGAAAGCAGCAGTAGAGTATGGGTTGCTAATAGAACAAGGGCAGAGATAGTAGATGTTCATAACTCTATCTGCTATGGACTGAATGTCTGTGTCTCCCCCACATTTATATTGAAATCCTTAACCCTCAATGAAATGATATGAGGAAGTGGAAACTCTGGGAGATAAGGAGGTCATGAGGTTAGAGTCCACACGAATAGCATTGTGTACCCTTATAAAGGGTACAATTGGTACCCTTATAAAAAGAGAGACGCATGAACTTGCTTCCTCTCTCTGCTCTCCACCACATGAAGACACAGGAGAAGATGACCATCTGCAAATGACAAGAATACCTTTACCAGACGCAGATCTGCTGGTGCCTTGATCTTGTACTTCCCAGCCACCAGAGCTGTAAGGAATAAATTTCTGTTATTTGAGCCACCCAGTCTATGATAATTTGCTGTAGCAGCCTGAACGGACTAAACACAGACTATGTTGGAAGTCTTGAGGTTAGGCTGATCTGGCTCCTCTGTGTGAAGGGCCCAGGGAGAAGAGAAACATCAGGTTTGCTACCGTGAAAGCCACACTTCCTATGTGCCAAGGTAAGGGCCTATAAAGGCTATTCCTTTTTACAGAGTGATGCCTTCAGTCCTCACCACAACCTTTCAAGAGATGCTACTGGGCTCCTTTCATAGAGGAGAAAATGAAGCCTCATAGAAATTAACTAACTTGGACAAGTTTACACAATAAGTAAATGATGAAATAGAATTTTTAATTAACAAATTAAATTTATTTTATTTTTTTGCCAACAAAGAACCGTAAATCCTTCCTACTTCCCTATAGTGTTGGCTTGGTTGTTTCAATATTCTTTTTGCATTGTCCACTTCATATTGTAAATATCTGGGGACCAGAACTGTTTGGGCTGATTTACTCAGAACAGTGAGTGCACCAGGAAACTTAATGCTTAATGTCATATTTCATCAAATCTTAGATGCCATCAATTGGAGTATGTACCATCATTCCATATAGCACTAAGAAAGAAAAAATGCTAGGGACTGTAAGACCTCCTGATTTGAGAGTTGTTGAAATGTGGAAAAATATGCATTTTAGAGTCCATAATGTAAAGTAAAAAATTTTTTTTGATGATGGTGTTGATGAAGTGTCAAATCCCAGTTTGCTGGTCTACTTCCTACTTACCCAGGATTCCTTATGCTTTAGTCCAGTTAGTTTTAAAATGTCTCAAGAAAGTTCCCTTTGAACAATTCCTTTGGAAATTTTACAATGTTCAAAATATGTTACTATTCAAAAGTATCTCCACAAAACATTAATAATGAAATATATCAATAATTATTGATATATTAGCTGGGTACAGTGCTAAGTGCATTAACTATCCCTCTTGATTTCTCCTATCTTATGAATAATTAAGTTTTTATTATTGCCATTTACAAACAATACAATTGAGGCACACAGAAGTTTAGGTACCTGTCCAAGGCCACCCAGCCAGCAAATGGCAGAGATAAATAAGACTTGAATCTCTGCGTGGGACTTCAATGCTTGAGCCTCTTGCTGTTTCAAGCAAAAGCAGGAAAAAGCAGGGGGGATAAAAGCTGTCATTTTCATTTAAAAAATTTTGCTGACCCTAGCCTTTTGGATCATATAATTAATGTCTGTTTTTTCTCAGTCTTTCTGAGCTACTTACTCAGTTATCTCCCCAATAAGTGTTTTTACCTCCCAGTATGTATTTGTTCTTATTCTTTTACAAATCTGTCTCCAGAATTTTAATCATTCTTGGTTCACTTCTCTAAGAACTTAACCAGAGACATGCTGGAATTGCAGTCAGGAAAGTGCCCTGAAAACTTAAAATTTAAATAAAAAATCTTTTATAGTCCATCTGATCTACACAGGATATTAGAAAACACCACACATTTAACTGGAAAAATACTTGAAATGAAAAGTGAGATTTACTGTTATTTAGATTTTGATTAAAAAATGTTTATCCCTTATCTAAGGCTCGGGGACACTGGAAATGAAGGAGCTGAATGCTCGCTTTATGGAACTTTAATGATCTTCTCTTATTATGTTATATTACCGTTTTCTAAGCCTGTGGTCAAATACAATAGCTTTATTAAAGCTGTGATTCAGTTAGAAAGGGGAATGAATTTTTCTGCCACAGGAGCACTGCTGAGAGATGAGAGAAGAGGGTAGTGCTGTTGGGGAAAGAAAACTCCTCAACAAAGAAAAGACTCATACCAGTGGCTCACCCCACTAGAGTATATTCTCCTTCCCCTGGGGAGCTAAGCTTTCTTGAATTCACTGCCAAACAGCCTAGGGGTACTTAGCTTCCAGTCCATTTGGAGAAGAAAAGCAAAACAAAAGAAAAAGGAGGTCTGAGGTTGCAGTTCTGACACAGGATAAAGCTTGCTATGTTCTGTCTCAAGTTCTCACGCAGCATCGACAGTGATAAACTCGCATTTGTCAAGCATTTATGATGGGCCAGGTACTACTGTAAGGCATGGTCCATTTATCATATCATTTAATCTCCTGAACAATTCCATGAATAGATACTATTATCATTTGCATTTTACAAATGAGGAAACTGAGGCAGAGAAAGTAACTTAAATTTATACAATAAGTGGTGGAGCTGGAGCTGGGATTTGAATTGATATTTTGAGTCCAGAGTGCATGCACTTGGCCATGATGCTATGCTGCTAAACACCAGCCTTCTTTTGCCAGCAGGCCATGCACCCTCGCTGCCAGTTAGGGGTGGGGGAGGGGAGCCTCTCAGAGAAACAGTTACCTCAATCCAGCCAGAGAAAAGAGGGATTTGGAAGGAAATTGTTGTGGGGCCTCCTAACTGAAACAGTGCTGGCTCCCTTTGAAGGGAGAAAAATGAAGCAATTTCAAATAGTTGGGGGAGGTCAGAGGTCAAGACTAAGCCACCATAGCTAAGTGATGTAGAAATGCAAGCCTGTCATTGCTAAAGTGACAAAATAGAATATCAGGACACATTCAAAACAACCTCACGTAATTATTATGGAAATTAACTATTGCTATTTCTGAGACATTTTTGCCAGCTGTGTGAGGGACATATGACTTCACGAACAATTACTGATGAAATACAGGATGAGGAATTGAGACTTGGGGCAACTGTATGACCTTGGCCAAGTTTCCTGACCTCTCTGAGCCTCAGTCTCTTCATTTGTAAAAGGGAGATGTTAATAGCATCTACTTCTTAGTGTTCTTGCAAGGATTAAATGATGATAATGTAGGCAAGTGCTTGGCACAATGCACAGTGTAAAGAAAATGCCGAATATACAGTAATTCTCCCTTTCACTCTTCTGTCAATTCCACCAACTATAAAACTGGGTCCCATCTGTTCTGAGGGAAATGCATTATCCATCCATGAAGAGGGGCCTTGGAATGCCAGTCATTCAACGGATATTTATTGAGCATCCTTCATGTCCCAGGGAGGATGCTGGGTGCTAGAGATACAGTGTCATGCTCTTTGGTCCAGTTTCTGCCCTCGCAGAGTTTACAGTCTGGTTGGGGATGGGCATTGAAAATAAAAAGTAAGAAAGGGGCAGCATAGGATGCAATGGGAGTATGTGTTCCGCAGGATCAGAAAATGGCTCCCCGAGGAAGTGACTGGTTAGTTAATGCCTTCAGGATGTGTGTTAGATGATTGACGGGGAAGGCACCAGGGAGCAAGAGGGTACCAGGTAAGGGGAAGGGCTAGTGAAGCCACAAAGTCAGTGTAGAATGAGAATGTCAAAGGATTGGAAGCACAGATGGACTGGTTTGGCTGGATCTCAGAGAGCGAGGGATGATCGGTGCCGGATGAAGTCAGAGACAGAGCCAGAGGTGAGGTATGGAGGTCTTACAGCCTGTGTGGAGCCAGCTGCTCGGGTGAGGCCCAGGGGTTAGCAGCAGCCTCATAGCACCGTTAAAAGTCATTAGACATTCTACCCCAGAATAGCAGCATCCTCTGTGTGTGTGTGTATGTGTGTGGATCTTTATATTACTCTACTTTGTCAGGGCTCAGTCAGGAAAGCGAAGGCCACTCGATGTCCTCCAAGATGGAAAGCTTATAACACAGGGAAATAGTTTTACAAAGCTGCAGTTGAGGAGGGTAGCTGGAGGAGTAACAGTCAGAGAAGCAGCCCCATCACCCTAACCCCCACCATCTGGCCCTGCAGCCCCAAAGAAAGAGTTTCTCAAGGTCCAGTTGAGGCTACTTCGAATACAGCTGTTATGAACAGTATAGTATGTGTCTTCTGTGAAGATAAGCACACATTTCTATTGGGTATATACCTAGGAGTCGAATGTGTACTTGCCTTTAGTAGGTACTGCCCAACCTTAAGTGTTGTGTACAAAAGAAGCTTCCTTGCTTTCATCCCTCATGGATCACAACAGCGCTGCTCAGGGGCATTTTCAGAGGAGCTTTCAGACAAGGACTTGAACCCTGGAAACAATCCATGAAGAAGAAACTGACTTTCTTGACAGCAGATGAGGAAAGAATGGAGCAGGCACACTGTCTGCAGGCAGAAGAAAGAGAAAGAGTTCGTTGCTGGCAGATATTCCACTGCATGGTTGCAATGGAAGAACTTTCCACTGGAAGCATCTTTTGGGAGGATCAGTTCTTCCTTTGCCTTATTCAGCACCTGGTTACCTGGGCCGATCCAACGTTACCAGCTTCAGGAGCCTCTAAATACACCATTGGATTTTGCATCCATGGCAACGCATGTTTTACATACCATTTTATTTCAAACAATGGGAAATTAAACATTCGATGTAAAGCAATGTCAGGTTTCCAGTTGGAGGGTGGGGGAGGGGTAAGATGGTTTCACCAAGTGGCAACTTGTCAGACGGAATGCTTAATGCAATGCACTTAAGGAAAGGTGTTGATAGAAAGTCTCCTCATTCTGTGGTGTGCATAAAAATGTTTCCCACTGCACGTTTCCCTCGGCCTTCCCTGCCCTTGCATGCTGATTGCATCTCAGAATGCAAACCATACACACACACATACACACAAACACACACACACAAACAGAATTCTAGGGATGCAGCAGAAAATTTTTTAAAAAGCCACCTGTCTTTAGAATGTAAGACCTTTCTTTCGGTGGCTCACTGGCAGGAGTAGCGTGGCAGGCGCTTAGATTTGATTAATAAATGAATGAATGCGGCCTCAAACTCCTCAGCAGAGGAAGGGTGACATTGGGGATCATGTTTCATTTTGTGCACCAGTTTCCTTATTATGACTCTTAATGACTTAATTCTGTGATTATCTTTATGCCCTAATAAAAAGCTTTTAACAATTAGAGGTTGTCTATCGGAAGTTGTATTTTAAATTAATTAGGCATTGTATTTAATAGCTTCCACTGTCTGTTAATGGCATAAGAGCGGGAAGTGGGGAGGTACAGCTTGTTTACAGTGACTATTGCTGCCTAGCTCTTTGGTTTTGTTTGCTTTTTTTAAATACTTTTTGTTTTCTCTCCACAACTCCCCCACCCCCAATCAACATCAATAAAGAAGGGATGACAGGCCGGTAGAACTGGCAGAACAAGAAATGAAGTTCAGTGGTGAAAAGCAAACAAATAGTAAGTTCTGTCCCCTTTTGTGTCTCCTTTCTTGTTGAAGTTGCTGGCATTGGAATTTCGGGTATAGGCAGCTTTACTGCCATGCTCTTCTCTCCATAGCATTTGGTTGAGGAGGAGAAGGTCTCAACACCTTGTCACTTGCAGGGAATGTTACATTTTGGGACAGGTTTTTGTTTTTGTAATAAACACACACAAACACACAGGCACCCACAAATGTGTGAATGCCTAATATTAAGAGTCAAGTCTGGCAGGTGGAAATGAGCCCTTTTGACACATCTCTATTTATTGTGTTATTTCACCAACAAAGCCTCAATGCTAACTAGCTTTGTGAATAATTCGTGGATGGGAATGTGATCATTTTTCTAAGTCAGCCGGTGGGCTCAGTTCATTGCACTCCCCACCTAAAAATAAATTCTCCGGCTGACTGTGAACATACCGATACTTGCTGCAAGTGAAGCAAACTTATGGGGACCATTAAAGTGCCAGGGCATTGGAAAATAACAGTGAAGTGAATGCTGATTTGCATTTATGTCATAAAATAACTTGTCACCTTCAATTTATCACAGTAATTGGTACCAGAGGAGAATGTGTGATGCTTATACTTGGTTCAGAGCCACCTTTCCTCACCTCCCAGTTGCTGCCTCTTCCTCTCCTGAAACAGTAGTAGGTGCATTTCTGAAGATGCGCAGTCTTAGACCTTTTCTGTATCACTGGAATTTGGGAAATGAGATGCATCAATGTATTCAAAGAAATTAATAATGGCTAGTATACATTGTATGCTTATTTTAAGCCATATGCTATGCTAGCCAGTTTTGTTTATTAGTGCAGTTAAATCTCACAATAACCCAATGAAGTATGTGCTATTATTGTCCCCATATCACAGACGAAGAAACTGAGGCACTGAAAAGTGAAGTAACTCACCCAAAGTCATATAATCAGTAAGTGGTAAAGCTAGGATTTGTGCCTAGGCAGAAACACGCTAGAGCCCATGATCTTAACCACTGTGCCGAACTAGACTAAGCCTCGCTTAGACTACAATGTACATCCTAATATAGGTTGATAAGAGTGGCATCAATACAAGGGAAAAGCACACGTCCCCAAGATCTTCAGACCTGTATGAAAAAACGTAATGAGAAGGATGCAATTACTTTTTTCAAACCAAGAGAGAGACTTGGCCAGGGATAAGTAAGTTATTCCACCCAGGTTTAGAAAAATAACCAATCATTTGTGGTTGTTACCAAGGCAGTGGAAGCATGGCTCTCTTGATCACAATGAAATACTTTGAATCCTGTGATTCTATTTCTTATAAAACCAACCAAAGCCACACATGATAGATAGTTGCATCTTTATTAGGGAAATTCTCCAGGTCTCTCTCAATTTAGCTATTATCAGAAAAGACTGTATATTTTAGTTCTAAAAACTATAAGTCTACTTCTATTTATGAATTCTAAAGTATTTCTGAGCTTGGATCTCCTATGTTTCAGAGAGCAGGTCAACTGGACTTCATCTTACTGTCTGGCATATGAACACCCTGAAAACGGGGTACTTTTTCAAGCATTTTGGGGTATGGAAATTGCACTGCATTTGATGACAGGCAGATCAAGTTTTAAATTTTCCCTCTATCACTACTGTGGAAGCTTGGCAACTTATTTACCTCTCTGAACTTCAATTTCCTCCTCTGTCAAAAGAAGCTGATGATACCTTCCTGAAGAGTACGTCAAATAGGGCAAGTGTGAACGCTTAGCTAGTATTTGTAGGACACTTTATAGATTATGGCAACGACCACCCAAGCTTTTTTTCATTTGGCTTGTGCTTTGTAAATACTCTGACTACATGCACTGTGCTAAGTATCTTTTTTTAAAATTGTAGTAGAATATATGTAACACAAAATTTACCATTTTAACCATTTTTAAGTGTACAGTTCAATGGCATTTAAGTACATTCACATTGTTGTGCCACCATCACCAATATCCATCTCCAGAAATTTTTTTACCATTTTTTAATTTTTTTAATCCTCTTCTGAAATTCTATACCCATTAAACAATAAGTCCCCATTCTCCCTTCCTCCATCCCCTGCCAACTACCCTCCTCTCTTCTGTCTCTATGAATTTGGCTACTCTAGGTACCTCATTTAAGTGCAATCGCACAATATTTGTCTTTTTATATCTGACTTATTTCCCTTAGCTTAATTTCTTCAGTGTTCACCCATGTTGTAGCGTGTGTCAGAAATTCATTCCATCCACTCTCTTCCTTCACCTTCTCTCTCTCCCTCTCTCTCTCTCTCTCTCTCATTCTCTCTGTCCTTCTAAAGGATAAAATAAATTTTACTTATATATTTTAACCAAATTCATTCCTTTTTAAGGCTGAATGATTTTAAGGTTGTATGTACATACCACATTTGGTTTATCCATTCATCTGCTAGTGGATATTGGGTTGTTTCTACCTTTTGGCTATTGTGAATAGTGTTGCTGTGACCATTGGTGTGCAAATATCTATTTAAGTCCCTGTTTTCCTTTTTTGGGGGAGTATTTACCCAGAAATGCAATTGCTGATCATATAGTAAATAAATAAATGTTTGAGGCTGGGTGTCTTTTGTGTACATTATCTGGAGTAGACGGGGTGTTGAGAGGTACCCTGGGAGATTCTCAGGTGTTCCTGTAGGACTGCCCCACCATCAGTCCACTAATTAGGTCAAGGACTGCAAGGCAGCTCCACAAAAACGAGACTACACTACTAAATTATCCAAGCTCTCCGATGCCTGCCCTTCCTCCCATTACAAGTGACAGATTGCCAGAGCAGGGGATGTAACCCCAAAGATGTTAGTTCACAAACCAGAACAGGGGGCGATAGGGTTTAAAACTATTTCTCCACTGTTTTCACTGCTGATATATGTCTGAATGTGACGCTTATCCCACCTCCAGGCCACCTCCTCCTCTCTCTGCTGGAAGAGTTAAGGTGGGCACACTGGGGGGTGTTAACCCTTCCAGAACCAGCATCGGTGACTTCCTCAAAGCAGTCAGTGTTTCAGCAGCCCTGCCTCTGAGCATTAAGTTAGCCGAGAAGCTGCCATTCACATGATGACATCAATTGTTCCGTAACTGACAGACACTGAAAAGTCTCATTATCGCCAATAACGGAGGCTCTTCATTCATATCACACCTGTCAAGGCAGTCAGGTTGGGTCGTGTGCGTATCTGGCAGAAGCCGCTCAGCATCACACGGGAGGAGAATCCTGTACTCTGGTGATGCACCCAGCCCAGTCCCCATAGGGAAGACACAGGAGAAGATCAGAGGTAACCACTATTCAGAAAACACACTCACTTTTCTTCTGATGTTGCTTTTAACCTGTTGCCGATCTTAGCAGAGAGTACAGACTTTGTGGATCTCGAGCAGATGGCGAGAGGTTAGGGGAGAGCCCTCTGAGCTGTGGGACAGCAGTTGCCCCTTCAATGGTCACTTGGCAGAGTCATCTTCCTGAGTGGCCCAGACAGGGCTTTCTAGGAAAATCACTTCTGGCTGCGTTATCAGGGAGCCTGCTTAGAGGAAGCGTGGTGTGAAATCACGGGCTTTGACAGGAGATGGACTGGGGTTTGCATCAGCATTAATTAACATCGCGTGGGGCGGGTTACTTAACCTCCCGTGCCTGTTTCTCTGTGAATGAAATGAAGAGGATTAAAAATAAAATTTACTTTTGGTTACTTATTAGCTATATGGGCTTTGGAAGATTAACTTTTAATGAGCTTTAGTTTCCTTATCTGCAAAATAGGCAGAACAATTCCTATCTTTAAAGGATTGTTGTGAAGATGAAATGTAAATGATACATAGTAGGTACTCAATAATTGCGAAATATTACTATTTCAAGCTATCTTCCACCCTTTTGATAGTAGATGGGGTATAAATAATCAGAATGTACATACAGAAAATAAAATTGAGACGCAAATAGAAAACATCCCTGTTGAGAGTACGTAGGGATGTTGTCACTGTCATTTCTGCCAGGATGTTTGAGTCTGATGCTACTTCCCACGTTCTGGAAGGCAGAGGCATTTAATAATTTGATTCTGTCTATCAGCACAGTGTTGTGCTTAAGACACCCCTGGAATCAATTACCAGGGATCAAAATCATGGCACCTCAACTTCTAAGCCTTATCATTTTGAACAATTTCTTATTTTCTTTGTACCTCAGTTTCCTGATCTGTAAAATGGGGACAAGACTTGCATCTGCCAAAGAGGTCATGATTAAATTAAGTAATACATGCATTAGAGTGCCTAGAATGGTATGTGGCACGAGATAAAGTGTTAAATAAATGTTAGCCACTATTATTACCCAGAAGCTTTCCTGTGCATCTGCCATAATCAGAGGGGTAGAGGCAGTGGCCTGGCTCAAGAGAGCTGATTGTGTGCATCTCTTTCCAACTCTGCATTCAGTGACATCACATTGGTAGCTTGAAATTGGCCACAGTGGGGATGTTTACACCACGGAAATTGGCAAACATTTCAAATCAACCCCATCCCCTCTCCCTACCCAGAGTCAATTGTTAAGCATTCAACATCATACTGCTAAATGCAAGAGAACCCACTGTGCCACTAAGCCTGCCTTTCCACAGCTCCAGGGCCAGGTGAAAAAAGGGGTGCTGGCCAGGTCAAAAGTTACTACCCAATCAAGCAGATGGGGAGAGGGAGATACTTTTCCTCTCCTGATCCTGTAGTCTTCACCTGTGTACAATGCATTAGGTGAAATTATCTGTCGTCGTGGGACAACCTTTCCAGACATCATTTCTACCCATCCTACTTTTTGAACTTTCTTTAGTCAGGAGTCTTTAACTATAAGCAACAGAAACAAACTCTGGCAAACATAAGCAAAAATGGGCATTTAATGGCAGAAAGTGAAGGCTTGAAAGGAAGTCTGAAATAAGTGGCTTAGAACAGACAGTCCCAGGCAGCTGCAGAAACTTCTGGCAGCAGGAATCCCCCAACTGTCTGACCAGCTGGAATAAATAGTTAAGAAACAAAATCTTAATGGGGAGAATCCAATTGTGAGTTTAGATCACATGCCCACTCACTGGCTGTACTGGGGCAACTAGATTTAGGACTCAACAAAATCAGCCACCACTGATTAGCAAACAAGATATTCTTGAAGAAATGGTTGGTGGGTGGCTACGACCATGACAAATGTTTACCTTTTAATCCCCCTGGTGGGAAATGTTTTGTTGTTCCTTTCTGCAAAGGGATGTTCATGGTCTTTCACAAAATGCCAGGGCAGCATAGATCTGTGAAAGAAACAAAACCAAGGCTCATCAAACTGCAGAAAACAATGACCTCTAGGGAAGAGCTCCTTGCCTTTAGCTTGAATAATCGCAAAGTTTATTGTGTTCCTGTGAGTGCACTGTACAGAGTGATCTCCATGTGACATTCTCAGGGGAAAGACTTAAGAACTTAATGGGCCCTTTTCACCTCCAGTTTCTCCTGTATCTGCACAGGGTGATTAATGTGTGATGGCTTTGATGACAGCTCCACAGATTCCCCAAGGATCTATAATCTTGGGATGGCATTGTAGGGTGATTTGTTTCCTCCCAGGCCCCCGTACATCTCTCCAGGTACCAGCTAAGCACTCGGGAAAGTCTTTTGTAAACCTGTCAGAAACACTGCTGGGCTTTGGTGTGCCTTTTCTAGTTTAAATTTCCTTTTTCCTCCTGTTCCGCATTGTGCTCAATTTTGGAAAGCTGGTTTTATCCTCTTTTCGTTCGTTCTTTTGCTGTTGTTTGTAACAACTCTGTAGATGATGGGCCTTGTTTCCTTGGCACTATCTGGATGATCTCCCTTTAACAGCAGGTTTCTATAGCTTCTCTTTTGAGGAATCTGCTAAGAAATTGGTTCAGGAAAGAATCAGTGGCAGCCCCCAAAGACACGGAACCTGCTTTTGGTAGAACAAGTCACGGGAAGGTGGGTCGTCACGTAATCTTCTTATGAACTATTGAAGTGACAGCAGCATGGACGACGTTGGTGCCTTTAAACGGGATTATTAAACACAGAATATTTGACTGTGGGACCACCTTTGAACTGGGTGGAAGTGGGCAGAAAAGAAGCCACTTAATCTGTCCGTGCTTCCACTTCTCTCTTGTGTCCAGTGTTCAGTTCCTAATATTACTGAGTCTTTACTATGCGCTAGACATTGTCGTAATGCTTTACACGTGTTAGCTCCTAAAAAGGTAGGTCTTGTTATTATCATCTCTATTTTCAGATGAGGAAACTGAGGGTCAGAGAGCATGAGTAACTTGCCCAAGGTCTTAGAGACAGAAAATGGAGGAGCCAGGGTTTGAACCCGGAGAGTCTCCCGCCACAATTCAGCCCTTTCCGCACTATGCTACGGTGCCTCCCTAAGGGGCAAGAGCCATGGTATCTCCACCTCTTGACCTCTGTGCCTGGCACTTAGTAGGTGCCTGCTTACCTCTGCAGCCTCAAACCGTGTAATTCCCCTTCTGGGCCTTCACTCTTCAGTCACGCAGGCCTTTCATTTCTGAACAGCAAGCTCCTTTTCTCAGGCTCTCAAACACGCAATTCCTTCTGATTGAAATGCTCTCCACTCCCTCTTTTCCCCTCTACGTTGGCTGACTTCTGCTTATTGCTCTGGTCTCTGTTTAAATGCCACATCCTTCAACCTCCAATGTGAGGTTGTCCCCTATCAACACTCTCATAAGGCCAGGTATTTCCCTGTCATCCCATTTATTACAGTAATGATTTGCTTAATGTCTGTCTCCTCTACCAGACTCTACACTCCAGAAGATCAGAAACCATAGTCTCTTCTTAACTGACCTGTTCCCACCAGCTAACACAGTGTCTGACCCAAAGTTAGCAGCCAGGAAACATTAATGCAATGAATAGATGCTCAGTGTCTGTTTGCCAAATAGATGAAGGTTTTGAATCAAGCAAGGGAACCAAAGATAGGGCTTCGGACGACAACTCCACTGTTCCGTGTACTTGAACCATTACACCTTGTAATGGTTCAGGGGATGCTATTCAAATTATTTCAGGGGCAATCAGAACATACTATTGGTCTTAGTGCTGGGACACTGGGTCAAGAAACTTCCTGCTAAGCCAGATGCTAACCTGTTAATTTCAGGATCAGGGAAAAGTAGGGGGGCTGAGGTGGTTGGGAAAGTGGGAAGGGTACACTCAGAGGAGTATACATTTATCAACTGAGCTGGAAGTATTTCCATAGTCTAATAACTAACGTAACTATACTGATACATGCAGCACATACCTGGGCCATGAGTAATCACTTGAAAATAACCCAAGAGGGATTTGACATGGAGCACCAACTTCTGAATTGCTAAGTCCAGAGTCATTACAATAATTTCTATAGCATGAGTCATGAATCCAGGATCATAGTATCAGAAAAGACAGACATTTTATGTGGAGTTGGGTCATGATCTTATATTACAGGGAGATTTTTGGATGGGTCCCAACTCTAAACAGGTGGAGAAGAAGGGAGCCTCACAGCAATGTTCTTTGAACATCTTTTATTGGCTCAATGCCTTGAGAAGTCAAAGATGCTTAACCTCGTCTTTCATTAGCATTTTTGATTTTGCTAATAGATCACTAGAGATAGGCTCACTAAATGATGAAATTGAATGTGCTGCCACTGGAAGTGCAAGGTTGGGAGTCATGTTTGATGGCAGAGGCTTTGTTTTCTTTGAAAGGTTGGCAGAATGTGGTCTTCGGTGTCAATCGGCCAAAGATCAAGTGGCAATGGCTGGACTTTGCGTGGTTGGGAGTCGTGGCGGAGACAGGACGCTGACTGCAAATGGAAAGTAATTTTCCCTGGAGTTACTTTACCTTTTTTTAATCCTAGATGTAACCTGCAGAGGCACTAGCTCTTTCCCCTGCAATGTGGCATCATTTTGCTAGCTCTGATGCTGATGGAAGGTCAATCTGAAGGCCGTATGTACCAGAGGCAAAGGCTGCTCCCTTGCCTCTCTACCACATGTGATTCTTTTTAACAATCCTTCCCCTTTCCCCGTGTTCCCAATCTTTTCCTTTCGTCTTCCCTTTTAATCATTTTCCTGGTTTATATATCTCAAGCTTGCTAGTGGCAAACAGAACAAAATTTGTTATTGACTCCCGGGTCACTTGTTTCATGGATTATTTCAGGTCAAATCCTATTAAAGTAAATGTCTCCACTGTGGGGAAATCTCTCTGAATAACCAAATCTGGTATCTAATCCTCAAGTAAGGGCTAACTTATTGCAAGCAGACTTTGATAGCAGGGTTTAGAAGGAGCTCAGGTGGACTGTGTTTCTAGCAATAAGGCAAATGACATGACCTAAAAACCTTCCCTCTGTAAAACATCTATAAATGTTTTATAAAATATAACAAACATCTTTTTAAATTCATAGCTGAGCTCATAAAAATGTAAGGAAAATCCCTAGGGACCCCAAACAAAGAGAGAACCAAAAGCAGAGTGATAGGTGTGAACTGGAACTGGGGCTGTCCTGATTTTGTGTGTATGTGCCTGATCTTTGTAATCAAATGGGGTTTAATGTGCCCCAGTGGGAGGGAAAGTTGAATCTTTCAAAGACCTTCTATTAAAGCCAGGACCCTCTATGGAAAATTTTATCCTTCCAGCAAAGGGAGATGTGAGAGGAGATAGCTTGTCTTAGCTTGAACTCAGGTTGAAAAAAAAAAAATAAGTCCCTGGGAAGATTCCTCCTGTCATCATATGTTTGTTATTTAAATTTATACCGTAAAGTGATTAATATAAAAGTGAGCCAGTTCTGGTTTTAACCCTGGGATGCCTGACACAAGAAAACAAAAACATCTTGGGAAGGACGTATGTTCAACCCAAATAAAACAAGAGCCTCACAGATAAAATCCTGCCTGAACATGAATTTACAATCCCAAGTTACAAAATACAAAGCCTCCATGTCAGGTTGCTAGATTTAGGAAAACAAAACACTTAGTTAACTTTAGATTTCAGATAAATAACAAATAATTTTTAATGTAAGCATTTCCCAAATATTGCATGCAACATGTGTGTACTAAAAAATTGTTCATTGCGTATCTGAAATTTAAAGTTGACTGGGTGTCTTGTATTTTATGGGGCAGCCCTATATATGCTAAAGTCAGGAGACACACAAACAATAGGATTAGAACACGCAAGAACTTTAGATACTAGAGTAATCAGACATACACTTTTAAATAATTGAATACATTAAGGAAAGTCTTAAAAAAGAGAGAAAAAAAGAAGACAATATTAAAAAATGGCCAGGAAATCTTGAAAAAGAACCAAATAGGACTTTTGGAAATTAAAAAATAGTCATTGAATTTAAACAGATGGACAAACAAAACAAAACAAAGTGTCAGGGATGGATTAAGCAGCAACTTAGACACTATTAGAGAGAGCTAGTCAATTAGAAGACAGAGGGCAGCACAGAAAGGAACAGAGATGGAAAATATGTGAGAGAGTTTGGGCCATGGAGGATACAAAGATGACCTAACACTGTAGTCCCCAACCCCTGGGCCATGGACTATACCAGTGTGTGGCCTGTTAGGACCCGGGCCACACAGCAGGAGGTGAGGAAGCAAAGCTTCATCTATATTTATAGCCACTCCCCATCACTTGCATCACCGCCTGAGTTCTGCCTCCTGTCCGATCAGCTGTGGCATTAGATTCTTGTAGGAACGCAAACCCTACTGCAAACTGCGTGTGCGAGGGATCTAGGTTGCACACTCTTATGACAATCTAATGCCTGATGATGTCAGGTGGAGCTGAGGTGGTGATGCTAGCGCTGGGGAGCAGCTGCAAATACAGATTTTCATTAGTAGAGAGGTTTGACTGCACAATAAATGTAATATGCTTAAATCATCCCAAAACCATTCCTCCCCCTAGCCTACCCTGGGTCCGTGGAAAAATTGTCTTCCATGAAACCAGTCCCTGGTGCCAGAAATGTTGGGGACTGCTGACCTAACATATGCCCAATAATATTTCTCACAGGGGAGAATAGAAAGAGAAAGTAATTTAAGAGATAATGACCGGGAAATTTTCTAGACTGAAAAAAAAAGGGGAATTCTTAGATTTAAGAAAGAAATATAACATATTCCTATCAAGCAAAAAACCCCAGCCATATATAAATGCATTATAATGAAATTACAGGATGCCAAAGACAAAGAAAATAACTTTTAAAAAACCAGTTAGAAAAGACTAATATAAAAAAGAGAAGAAAAAAAGAGAAAGAAAGACAAGGGGGCAAAGTATGTCCTACTCTTTCGTACTAGACAGATCTATCTTTAAGCCACATCCCCACATCTCACCCTGTGGGCAGTTCACTTAAACACTTTGAGCCTTAGTGTCTACCTGTAAAAGAAATATGTGGTCTATAGCTATCATTACTAATCCTCATAACAACCCTTCAAAATGCCTAACATGAAGTCTCGTTTGTTAGTATGTATTCAGCAAAAAGCAAGTATTAATATTATTGACAAAACTAATTTCCCCATGATATAATAATTCCTACCATTCTTGCCCCCATGCACCCAACATCAAGATGATTAATATTTCAGTGTGTGTCCTATTGCAAAAAGCAGATAGCATCCCAGCTGGAAATGTTTAAATGACCACCATGGGGCTCCTTTAACCCTCCAAGACAAGCTATGGAGATCATAACTCCCTGTGGTCAGCAGAACATCCATATTCAGGGAACCACTATGAAAATTTCTCTCTTTATACTCTCCTTTTCTTCAAACCTTCCCTAAAATATAAGTATAAACACAAAGCCGGCTTGTAAGCCTTCCTCGATTCTCCGGATGAGCATACAAAGTCCTGCAACATGGTCCAATAGCACTTGGCCCTACTGTAGAAGGCATTTATCACACTTCATTTCTGCTGGATAATTTTCCATCTTTCCCTACTAGACTCTAAGCTTCATGGAGGCAGATTCTTACCTATCTTGCTCACCACTGAATCCACAGTGCCTGGGACTTTTTAGGAGGTGTCTAGAAAGTTAATCTGCAGGTAGGGAAAAGAAACTGGAAGTTAAGGGATGGACTTTGTTTGTGCAGTCACTGTACATAAAAACACAGCATTTTTCTAGAGTTGAAAGGGACTCTAGAGACTATGTAGTCCTTCTATTGCTTTTCCAGATGAGGGAAAGGAGGAGTTCATCAATTTGTCTGAAGATCCCAGGGCTATTAAATGGTGGAAATCAGACTCAAATGCAGTTCTGCCGGTTCCCACACAATATTGCTTTACTCCATCAAGCTGCCTCCATGACCGTGGCTGCGTAAGTGAAAGAAGCCAGACACAAAAGGGCTACTATTGTATGATTCTACTTATATGAAATATCTAGAATTTTATAGAGACAGAAAGTAGATCAGAGGTTACCAGAGGCTAGAGGAAGGGAGGAATGGGGAGTTACTGCTTAATGGTTACAGAATGTTTGGGGGGGAGGGGTGATGAAAAAGTTTTGGAAATAGACAGTGGTGTGGTTGGACAACATTGTGAGTATACTTAATGACGCTGAACCGTGCACTTAAAATGATTAAAATGGCAAATGTTATATACGTTTTACGACAACTGAAAAAAAAATCACGACTTTAGTCATTCCCCATTCACCTTGCCTGTCCAGGGATAGGGACAAAGACTTTACTGAACATTGAAAAAGAAATCGTTTTGAAGAAGCTGTAAGCAGGCAAAGACAAATGCATGGTTTAGGGCCATCTAATTAGAAGTGACACGTCTCTATTATTAACCCACAATTTCTCAACAAAGTAAAACCTGTGAGTTGGTACTGGACAAATGCCAGTTCTATAAGCTACTTAATTTTTCTGCACAGGGTGTAAAATACCTGTTAAAAGCATAAAAGATACCATATGGCACTGACGAAAGAAAAAAAAGGAGTTCTTTTTTGTTGTTGTTACTCAATGAACAATTAGTTCTCTATTCTCCTAAAAAAAATGAAGGTGCCATTAGGAGAAAAATTTAAAAAGTGTCAAGAAGACATATCCAAAATGGAAAGAAAGTTGAAAAGATAAATAAAATGAGCATTCCTTTAGCTATATTTGGTGGAGTCCTGCAGAGAAAAAAATTCCAGCTAGGCAGTATTGAGACATAGTTTATTAATGCAGTTTCCCCCACAGCAGGACACAGAAAGAGAAACTGGTAAAACAGTCACATTAAAAAATTATGACTCCTACATCTGATCTTTACGAATACACAGAAAAGAAACTGTCCTCCTGAGTCGTCCTTGGGCCATGTTGAGGCAGAGATGCAAAGGATTATGTGTTTTTTTACTTGAAAACACTATTTGCTCACACATGGTTGGAACAGACTGAAAGTTACTTCCCACATTTAAGGGATTTTTAAAGTATTTATAAAAAGACACTACGAAGATTTTGAGTAGTTCTCCCAATTACATTTTGAAATAAAGCACTACAGTCTTTTGTTCTTAAAGTGTACAAAATTGAAGTCTGTTTGTATTGCCTTTGGGGAAAAATTTGTAGTAGGTGGTAAACTGGTTATAAATGGAATTTCCCTAGAATCTTAGAGCTAGAAGGGAGCTTGCTGATCATCTAATCCCATGTTTCTCATAGTGCAGGCTGCGCCCCACTGATGAATTATGAAATCAAGTTAGAGGGTCACAGATAACATTAGGAAGTAGAGGAGACGAAGAATAACTTTGAGTGGAAGAGTAAAAGTATTACCCATACTGTTTTGTGAAATGTGTTTCGGTTGTATTAGAGCATATGTGTGTATGTATGTGTGTGTGTGTGTGTGTGTGTGTGTGTGTTCGTCCTGGGTCACAATGTAAAGTGTGTGTGTCTTACTGTGAGTTCTGGTCCAAAAAACTGGAAATTACCAATCTAATCAAATACTTTCCTGTTCCAGGTATGACAAGTGGAACCAGAGAGGGGAAATGTCTTTCTCAAGTCACACAGTGAGTCGGAAGTAGCCTAGGTCCCCGACTCCCAGTATCTTTTCCATTCCATCTAATGATCAACATATGCTTAGAGGTGGAAGTCCACCTTTGTCCTGTGGTTTCCGTACCCCCTGGCAGCTGGCGTTCTATTGTATTCTGGAACATCTCCTTGCTTCTGGACTGACCGGACTCCCTTTTCTCCTCCTCTAGCACTCCTACTGCTCTTCTACCATTTGGGATCAGGGGTTCTGTGGGATGCGGCAGGTGTGTGGAGAGAAAAATAATTAGTGCCCAGGCTTGGATGATCCATGACTCATGGATAGTTCATGGTAGCTCAGAAGGGACAGAGTTCCACAGCTCACTGCTCCCTGGGGCTAATGAGCCACATGAGAAATAGAATTACAGCCTCTCTGTGAAAAAGAGGGGAGTACTTACGATATCTCACGTAGAGGGCATTCTCAGAAGCAAGACAACCAGCTGACAACTGCGGGCTCTAGGTAATTCCTGCCAGACTCACACTCTAGCTGATTCTCCTGAGTCAAAACACAAGCCTGTGGATAGTTTTCTATAACTGCGGAGATAGAGCAGGATTATGAAAGAGGATCCTGCCTGAGACTCAGGGTGCCTCTGGTTTCAACTTAGAGGGGAAATGATCTTCTTCACTAATAAACTGACATGTTGCATTTACTATGTGCCAGGCAATACTTTTAGAATATTATAAATATTTACTCATTTAATCCACATTATCAACCTCTAGGTCTTCTAAGAGGACTCTCCTACCTTCAGTTGTAGGCAGAAGGTTGAGAAGTGTTAAAATAATTTGTTTTTCTTCTTGATTCGAAGACAGGAGGGTGAGAACACTTAATAGAGTTTAGAACTATGTCATTGACAAAGTGAATTAATCAACAGTCAAATCCAGGGAGAAAAGGTCAACTGCCTACTTTCTCTTGGCAGAAGGAATTGGGAAAAGGATTGTTCTTGCAAAGATTCATCACTTCTTGAAGCTTTCCAGAAGTGGTGATGGATTTGCAAAAAGCCATCTGCTTTTTAAAAAGAAAATTTAAACCGCCCTCATGTATTTGTAGTGTAGCTGCCTTGGTGCATTGGGTCTGCTTTGGTCCTGCAACCACCCACTCAAACCCATGTGGAGATCGAATCTGTGCCCTTGGCCTTATGAACTAGTGCCCTGCATAGTGCTGGAAGAGGGTCCTCAATAAATAATTTATTGATTAATTTATTGCCACATGTCTAAAACTGATCCTGATCTTGGAAACAGCTAGATTTGGCTTTGATGATGAAAATTAATAGAAATTTACTGAAGCATAAACAGGGCAAGAGTTTTCCAAAAACAGGAATAGGGCTACCAGGTGTGGCGGTGCATACTTGTAGTCCCAGCCGAGGCAGGATGATCACTGAAGGCCAGGAGTTTAAGTCCAGCCTGGACAACATAGTGAGACCCTGTCTGTACAAAAATTAATTGACCAGATGTCATGGTACGTGTCTGTAGTCCCAGGAGGCTGAACTGGGAGATTGCTTAAGTCTAGGAGTTCCATCCAGTCCACCCTGGGCAAGAAGGGGAGATCCCATCTCTAAAAAAAATAAAAATAAATAAAGAGGAATAGGAAGTGAGGTTATTTATTTATTTATTTTTTGGAGTACCCATTATGTGTCTGTGTGTTTTATATGTTAACATTTAAATCCCACAGTACTCCGATTGATTCTCCATCTCAGAGGTGAGGGAACTAAGTTACATGACTTGCTAAAGGTAAACAGGGGAGGCACAGAATCCAGAATGCAGTCTGCCTGCAGAACCTGTTATTCTTTCCCAATCACGCCATAGCCTGCATTTTTTTTTTTTAATTTGAAAAACGATTTGTCCCTAGCAGCTTTCACTGACCATGGCAAAACTTTAATTGGTCTTTCTGTGCCACAGTCTGCCGATTATCCACCAGGAATAAGCAACAGTTAAAACTCATTCTCTGTAATTAAGTCTTAGTTCCCTTAACAACTCCACCATGTAATTAAACTTATTTTTCGAACAGGCAGATATGGTTCACTAAAGAATCTGGGAAGAGCCATTTAACTTATGCTCAGTTTCTTGCTCTGGGTTAACCATGATCAAGTCTGGGCTTGGAACTGAAGTGCAGAAAGAATGCAGAGAATGCTGCTGACCCAGAACTCACGAGTGCTGAAGCTTCATGGGAGTCAGGATCCATTTCCTGTGCAATCTGTGAAACTTCTTATTTCTGCTCATTGTTTTCTTTTATGAACATGTTAGGTAAAAAATACAGGTTGCTGAATATTTATTCTTTTCTTCCAACGGCCTTCATTAAATTAGGTGGCAAATTAATAGTAAATAATCATCAGAAATGGAAAACGTTTCTTTCTGAAAGGTATAATTATATGAGGACTCACACTAAAAATGTCTTTTTTTTTGAGACAGAGTCTCACTTTGTTCCCCTGGCTAGAGTGCCGTGGCATCAGCCTAGCTCACAGCAACCTCAGACTCCTGGGCTCAAGCAATCCTCCTGCCTCAGCCTCCTGAGTAGCTGGGACTACAGGCATACACCACCATGGCCGGCTAATTTTTTCTATATATTTTTAGTTGTCCAATTAATTTCTTTCTATTTTTAGTAGAGATGGGGTCTCGCTCTTGCTCAGGCTGGTTTTGAACTCCTGAGCTCAAACAATCCGCCAGCCTCGGCCTCCCAGAGTGCTAGGATTACAGGCGTGAGCCACCGCGCCCGGCAACTAAAAATGCCTTGAAAAAAAGATGTATTTGCCAATATCAGTACATTTTGTGGCTATATTATGAAAAAATTTGACTTACACCACAGTATATGGACTTTTTTTCAGCTAAGACTGGCTTAGCATAAGGCACTGAAAACTTAAGGATGACATTAAGCAGTTAAATTACACTCCACTTTTGTAATGCAGAGTCAGAAGGGGAAACCACAGAGATTTAATAGCTTCATGAGTCTATAAAACCCTAGGTTTACAAATGCAAGTCAAATAAAAAATTATGAAAGTTGTAACCAAAAGTTGCTTTGAGTTAAAAGGTCATTAAATAAAAGGAAGATAATAGGCAAGATCGCTTGGGCCCAGATACAAAATAAAACATCAATGGGCTGTAAAACAAAAATCAACCACCTCCTCCTGGGTAAAAAAAAATCCAAAGAGACTTTCTAAATTTGAAGTCCTAAAAAAGTAAAGGGCCAAATGGCATATGCAAAGTCCTGTACACTTTCATGGTCTCCCGGTGGCTGCTCAGAGGGGACCATGCAGTTATTAGTACCCAGAAAACAGTACCATCTCCTCAGAGAACTGGATGAGCCTAGATGTTGGAGATTAGGATCCCCTGAATGCAATGGAATTTATGCCAGATTAAAGAGAATTAATCTGTGACTGTCTCTACCTGTTTGCAATATGGCCTCAGCTTATTGTCTGTGTACATTGTGATGCACGGTAATTACAATGCTGAAAATAATGTGCAACATGTGACCACTGTTGTTAAATTTAAAAAGGGGGCATTTGTCATGTTTTAGTCTCCACATCTGGTTCTATCATATTTGCCAAATGATTAATAAAGGAATATATTACATTGAAATCCTTTCATATCTAAGTTTTATTTGCCAGGAAATAGAACACTTTCCTCCCATCTCCCCCCACATTCTAGGCTGAACTCAAATTTCTAGCACTAGGGTCCATTTGACTGAGGACAGGGAATTGCTTGTCTTTGTTAAATTCTGTTAAGTTCGGTGTTCACAACTGATGAATCCTTTGTTTTAAAAGTACATCCACAAGGGAGAAAGCCTGAAGCTTATTCTAAAAGCAGATGGGGCATCAGATACCCCAAACAAGTTAAAAGCACAGAAAGTAAATTCTAAATTTTAAACTCCTTTTTATTGAAATATAAGTTTGTTTAGTATATTTACACCACACTTTATGCACATATATACATAGAAGGCAAATTCTGTCAAATAAAAAAGTTTTAATAAAAAATTAAAATAAAAACAAAATAAAGTGCATGAAACTGATTTTTTTTTCTTCTGGTGAGCATCATCACTGTCAACATTTTGGTCGGCTCGGAGTGGGGGAGGAAGACAAAATTCATTATTTGACTCAGTGCATACAGCCGGCCCTGAATTCATAGCCTTCAGGCCCAAATGACACGAGGTCAGGAATGAGTCACACAAATTAGCTGGGTCAGCAGGGCTCCCCCGAGTCTGGAGGTCCCGCTCTCTTTGTCCTACGGGGAGCCGTTCCCCTGCTTGGAACAGTGATCTCACCACCTCCGCGCTGGAACAAAGGGAGAACACAGGAAGGGGGCTCCACCAGCCAATGTCACAGCCCTGCACAGGGGCCACCAGCGCTGCATTTGGTAGAAAATTGCAGAATTAGCTCAACGGCTCAAACGGAAGTTTTCCTTTTTCGGAAACAGAACGAGGGGGCCCAAGAATGGGGCGCATCTCCCACAGGGACGGCCACTGGGGGGCCAAACCCCAGCAACCAGTTTCTTCGGATCCAATCTCCGCGCTGGCACAGGAAAGAATCCTTTTATAAACTGGGTGGAGGGGAATGTTACACTTCCCGCCTCGATGAGTTCGTCCACCCAGAACTTTGAAAGGAAATAGCGTGGGATTGAAAGAAGGGGCAGGTGGGTGAAGCTGAAGTTTTAGACACCTTCACTCTTGGGCCACTGCCTGGGCGTTGGCTGGCTGGTCCCAGACAGAGGCAGAGGCGACAGCCCTTCCCCCACCATCCATACCCCAGTCCAGCGGCAGTCTCTGTTCCTCCGGGTGATGCTAAGTCCCCGGCCGCTGGCCGTACTTGGTCTTACAGTGCAAAATGTGCTTGGCGAGGAAGTCGAGGCGGCGCTGTAGCAGCTGAGCGTGGGGGTCGGCGAGCGCGGCCAGCTCGGGGAAGCGAGGCTCGTGGCGCCGGTAGAGGCGCAGTAGCCGGGCCGCCGCGTCCTGTCCGCGGTGTAGCTCCAGGACGCGCCGCGCGGTCCGCTCGCGGAACACGCACACTGACTGCAACAGCGGCTCGTTATACTTGTCCCACATGCCTGCCACCCGGTAGCCGTGCACCAAGCCCGCCTCGTTGTCCAGAAAGACCAGCGCCCCGCCGGGACCGCGGTGCAGGTTGCTCGTGGCGCGCTGCATGACGCGCGGGTCCCACTGCAGGCTAAAGAGGTTGCTTACGAGTCGGTCGAAGTTGGCTGTCAGGTAGTCGAAAAGAATCAAGTCGGTCCATTGTACCAGGTCCACCAGCTCCGCCTGGCTGAGGTTGGCCAGCTCGCCCCCGGCGTCGCGCAGGGGCCGCAGACGGCCGTCCTCCGAGCGCCAGGGCGCGGGCACCACCACGTCGGTGAGATTGGGAAGCCAGCGCGTCAGGCTCACTACGCTGCCCTCGGTCCAGTGTGCTGCGCGTAGCTCCTCCTGCACCTGCACCCACTGTGCGCCGCGCGCCTCCACCCGGGCCAGTGCCAGCGGCGGCACGTGGCGCTGGAGGCCCAGCAGGCGCGCCAGGTAGTAGGACAGGGCCTCGCCCTGGATCTGCTCCGGGTTGATGCCATATCGCACACAGGCGCGGGTGCCGTCGGCAAAGCGGGCCAGTCGGTTGGAGCTGCGACCGCAGCCCCCGCGCTCCAGGGTCACCACCCGGGCGCCTCGCGCCATCTCCAGCCACGCCGCCGCCTGGGCCTCCGAAAAGCCCCGGGGCACCTGCTCCTCCAGGCCGCGGCTCCAGAAGACGCCCCCGTGCACCGCGGCAGGCTCCTCCGGCCGGGGCCGCCCGGCTGGCACGTGCCGCCTGCGCTCGCCCGGGGGCTGCCGGGGCGGGCCGTCCGCGCCGGCCGCCAGAGTGAGCAGCGCCCGGAAAGTTTTCAGGGAGCCGCCGCGGGCGTCCCACGCCAGGGGCGGGGGCAGAGGGAAGCGAGGCGCGGGCGCGGGGCCGCCGCTCCTGGCCGGGCGCCGTGGGAGCCGGTCTTCGGGCGGCGGGGAGGCGGGTAGCTCTGTCCGCGGCGGCAGGAGCCCGCCCCACAGCGCCAGCAGCGAGCCCAGCGCCAGCAGCCAGAGCCCCGCGGTGGCGGCGGCGCCCCGCATCCTCCTGCCCATGCTCCCGCGGCCGCACCGGTGCCGCCGCCGCCGCCGCTTCAAGCCGAGCCCAGGCACCCGGGTCCCGGCGGCGAGGCGGGCCCGGCAGCTTGTTGGCTCCGGGGCTTCGGGCGCCTCAGCCCCATCGCGGCCGCCGGGCGCTGCGGGGCTCTGTCCGGCGCTCCGCCCGGCGCTGGGAACTCGCCTCGCCGCCGCTTCCCAGCTGCTTTTGTATTTCGCTGTGAGACCCTCCGGTGGGCGCGATTCACAGGCGCCCGGACCACGTGGGAGTGAGGGGGATCCTCCTCCCCCTCCTCCGCCGCGGCTCCCCGCCCCCCGCTCCTCCGCCCCCTTCCCCTCCTCTTCCCCTTAAAGCGGCGATGGCTCCTTCCAGGAGGGAGAGGCGGCCCCACACTCGGCCGGGGACTTAGGGGCCGGGAGGAAGCCGGACTGGCCGCGCCCGCGCGGGGGCGTCGGAGGAGGCGGCGCAGAGCCGGCGTCCAGAGCCGGGCGGGAGGGACGCCTTCTGGGGCCTCGCAGGGTGGTGTGGTCGCCGGGTCCCTGTGCCTGGTCTCCGGCAAACTTCGGGCAGATCCCCACTGCGCTCCGGGCTCCGCTGGGCGAGAATCAGGGCGGGCCCCTTTGCTTTCTCCGGTTTTTGACGGGGTGATTCACTCGGCCTTATGTAAATCCCTGGGAATCTCTCCGAGCCACAGAGGATGTGACTCCAGCAGGGAAAGGAACCGTCTGTAGCCACAACTTTGAACCGACACCCCCTTTTCGGAGCACGTTCACTACCACCAGTCACTGCGGACTCGGGAGCTTTGAGGTTGGCCGCTCCGCCTTTCCCAAGGGACTCACCGGGAAGTGAACCTCGCTGTGCGCGCGCGTGTGGAGCACCTTGGCCAGCTCCCGTTCACTCGTGCATCCGTTCAACAGAGCTACTGCCCTCGGTTGTGGTCACACGAGCAGTACAATCCGCAGATCCGGGGCCCAGTGCTCACGGAGTTTACCTTCCAGTGGGACGTTCAGGTTGCTGCTTAGAGATAGCCTGGGATCCGACCTCATGTCGTGGAGAGAGGTGTCAGGGATGACTTCTCAAAAATAAATGATACAGTTTTGCCCGTGAGGAAACTGAGGCACGGAGAAGGGGTGTGTCTTGCTCAAGATCCCACAGTTAGCAAGTAGAAAAGCTAAAAGTCAAACTCGGGTCTCCTGCCGCACGCCACTTGATTTTCCCTCCATCGAGAATGTTCCATATTTTTATCAAGTCAGCATTCCCAATTTTTAAACTTACTGTCATTTAACCAGTCATTTTATCCCTCAAATGTGATTTTCAATTAAATAAATGAAAGAAAAAAGAAACCCCATGTTGCAGTTGATTTACTGGCTTAATGGTTTAAGGGAAAAAAATGGTAAGGAGGTGTTGAAGGAGCAAAGAATACAAAACAAAAACCAAACAAAACCCTTTAACAGATCTTCCAGCCACCTTTGGCTTTGATTCCCCAGGAAAACTCTTCAGATGCAAATGGACCCTCTCCCTGCCCTCTCTGCAGGAGAGCGCGTCCCAGATCCAAACTGAGATTCCCAGGTTAGATAAAGCTGGGGGGTGCGTGGTGGTGGGATCTACCTCTTGAAAGCCAGAGTTCGAAACCTGTTTATTACCCTTTTCTTTTCTGCCCCCATTGGGTGCACATGAGGGTTTTCAACTGTACCACCTCATCTGCTGGCCCTGATTATACTTAATTCTCCAAAGAATGAATGTTCTAGAATTATAGACCAGACACTCTAATGTTTGTGGCTGAGCAG
>CAUYSK010122283.1:0-24546 GCA_963575035.1 Avahi laniger
GTAGTCCCAGCTACTTGGGAGGCTGAGACAGTAGGATTGCTGGAGCCCAGGAGTTTGAGGTTGCTGTGAGCTAGGCTGATGCCACGGCACTCGCCCCAGGCAAGAGAGTGAGACTCTGTCTCAAAAAAAAAAAAAAAATACTGTGGTCACAACAACAGCAAGAGCTAAAGGGCCCTGTGACGCAGGAGTTCTGGGGGATGGGTGGAGGCTGGTTTATTATTTTTCCTGTAAGTTTGTGTATGTTTGAAAACCTTCAAGAAAGGAAAAGTTAATAAGAAAACTCTTACTTTAAATACAATGAGATCGCATCTCTGTAAGTAGACTTCAAGGATGTGTGTTTATTGTGGTGAAATATATATAACATAAAATATACCGTTTTATAATATTTTTAAAGAATAAAAAATTTTTAAATTTATAAAACAAGCTATGTTTTTCTAATATAAAAAAAATATGTGCTTATATATTTAACTAATACAAGGAAAAAGGAAGGCTCTTTGAGGTTTATAACCCATTGATAAAGTTATCCAGAAAGGGGACCAGTGTTCGAATGAGGGAGCAAAAAGAATTTGAGCTTTGTCTGTATTGTTTAGATTCCTTTACGATGAGAATGGATCCATATATAACTTATGTAAAGTCTACATAATAAAATGTAAACAAAGTTTGAAAGCCGTATGTGTTTAGAATTCTTCAACGGCATTCCGTCACCTGGGGTAAGGGTTAGCCAAGTGGCCCTGCCCATGTTATAACCACGTGAAAATGTGCAATCGAGTGGCGTTAGTGCATTCTCAGTGTTGTGCAGCCATCAGCACTATCTAGTTCCACAATTTTTTTATCGGCCCAAACAGAAACCCGATATCCAGTCTCTCCCCATCCCCTGTTCCCAGCCCCTGGCAACTGCTAATCTTTCCGTGTCTGTGGATCCACCTGTTCTAGGTCTTCCATGTAAATGGAGCCATACAACAGGAAGCCTTTTGTGTCTGGCTGCTTTCATGCAGCATGATGTTTTCAGAGTTCATTCACACTGTAGCATGAATTAGGGCTTCGTTCCTTTTGATGGCCGAATAATATTCCGTGCATGGCTGTGTACCACGTTATGTGTGTCTGCTCATCCGTCACTGGACGTTCGGGTTGTTTGCGCCTTTCGGTGATTGCGGATATTGCTGCTGTGCACAAACTGTAGTTTGAACACCTGTTTTCAGTTCTTTTAGGTGTATACCCCGCAGGGGAATTACTGGGTCATACGGCAATTCCATATTTAACTTGTTGAAGTAGACCGATTTCTAACACAACAAAAGATTTTTTAAAAATTATCAAGTAATATATGCATATTACGAAAATCAAATCGAACCAAAGGGTGTGAGATGGAAGGAAGATGTTCCCATCCTCATTCCTCCCTCCCATCCTCACATCCGCTTTCCGGGCTCACAGTTTGATTCGTGTGTTTTCTGCAGACTGTTTATCTCCGTGTGTCCGGGTATGTGCGTACATACGTACATGTACATGTATTGTCATACATGCAGACATGTGTCATCATACGTTGTTCTGTTGTCTGCTCCTCTCCCTGCAAGACAACATTTTGTGAGTGTCCTCAGATGTCCCGACATTAGGGTTCACCTCCTCCTGTGGGTGCAAATGCCCGTGCCTGTTCCACTGTTTGGATAGACCAAAGTTTACTCAGCCAGTGCCCTCGTCACGGGCCTTCCGGTTGATGCTGTGTTCTTTCGCTTTCACAGACAGCGCTGCCTGAACTTTCTCGCTCATGTAGACTTGGGCACAGCATGAGTTCTGGAAGGAACTGGCTGGGTAAAAGGAAATGAGTATTTTAAAATCATGATACGGGTTCCACATTGCCCCGAAGTATCCCACATTTATTTTCCTTCCAACAATATCTGAGAGTCATTTCCCCACATCCTCACCCACACCGGGCGTGTTCAGTCTTTAAAATTTTATGGTATTTCATTGCTTTAATTACGTAAGCAGCCATTTCAATGTGTATCAATCCCCTCCCCCCTTCCTTTCCACTTTCAATCCTGTAATGTTGAATTGTTTCTTTTTTGCAGCAAAAGGAGGGGCATGGTTTGGTGCAAGCATCTGCTCCAAGAAGCCCCTGGAAGCCTGGGACACTCCGGGAGAAGTCCAGGCAGACGGAGCGGAAGGATGGTCTTAACCGAGACCCTGACAACTCTTGGGGCGAGAGCTCGGCGGGAACTCCTGAGGTCACTCCAGAAGATGAGGGAAGCTTCCAGACCGTGTGGGCCACAGTGTTTGAGCATCACGTAGAGAGACGCACTGTGTCTGACCTGACGGGACGCTGTCTCTTAACCACGTCCCCTGCTGACGTGTCCGATGCACATGTCCCAGAACCCAGGCCCAGGCCCGACAAAGGCTCTCGGCTGGGGAAGGACCCGCTGGAAATGACAAACCTCAAGAAAGAGAACTCGAGGGGGTTTGACAATCCCAAGACAGACAGATCGGGACAAACCGCCCTTCTGAACGGCGAGCCCAGACAGTGTCACACGCCTCTGCGGGAAAAATACCCTTTGGGTGAAAAACGCAATAGCAGCCCTTTGCTAAAGCACTCGGCAAATCCGCCCACGTCCCAGAGGGTCGAGCCCAGGTATGACATCGTGCACACGGTGAGGGAGCGTGCGCACAGCGAGGCCGTCTCCACGGCGCCGGAGGAGAAAGCGGTGACGCTCCGAGGCGGCAGGTCTCGGCCCTCGCTGAAGGGGGGGCGGCCGTCCCAGGAGGTCACCCCGGCTGACCCGCAGTGTGATCCGCAAGCTCAGGTGGGGGCCGTCCAACGGGCCAGTTTGATTTGGGAGGCTCGAGGGACGCAGGAGGCGGCCAGTGGGCCACAGCTTGATTTTCGAGAGCAGAAGGATGTGACGGGGGACGAGTGCCTGTCACCCAGGTGGACAGGCGGGGCGGCAGGGAGCTGGCACAAAGCCAGAGCCACCATGGTGGTCAGCGAAGAGCCCTGTGCTCCCGGGGCCGTCTCTGCGAGGTCCGTCAAGGCTGCTGCGTGGGCGCCCCCGCACGAGGGGCCTGGAGGGGCTGGACACAGACCAGGAGCGGAGCCAAGGGGTCCCTCCCACGGGGGCCCCCCGCATCCTCCTTCCAGGGCCAAGGCCGAGCCCCCTGATTCCCGAACACAGGCACATCCGGACACGTTTTCTGGGCAGAAAGGGCCCCTCACTGCGGCTGCCAGCGGCGGGGATCCAAGGCTGGCCCAGGGGCCGGGGCCTGAAGCCGAGACGCGGAAGGCCGGACCCACGGACCAGAGAGCGGACAGGTGGAGGCGGCGGACTTTGCCCCACGACGTGAAATTTGACGCATTCAGCTTCCTCACCCCGAAGAACTCGTCCAAGGGGGAGGAGAGACAGACTGATGACCTGACCCCCACAGCCAGTGCCTTAAAAAAACTTCCGCTTTTCCACAATAGGGCGGAGTCCCGGGAGGCGAACCCAGGTGCTTTGCAGGACCGGACTTTCTCAGTGGCGAAGCAAGGGTCGCCTGCGGAACCCAAGGCAACGTTTTTTGCGGTAACCTATCAGATTCCTGACACCCAAAAGGCAAAGGGTGTTGTTGTGTCGGGGCTTGACAACTTGCTGGAACATTCTAGAAAAATGACTCCGCCTCCATCTCCTCATTCTTTCGCACCCACTTTGATTTCTCTTAACCGTGAAGAGCCACTGCAGACGGTGGGCGGTAAAAGCTGGGCTCAGGGAAGAGAGCATGAAAACGTGAGCATTTCAAACACCCTGAAGCCGACAGACTCTCCCTTATTAACTGGGGACAGGATTCTGGAACCTTCTAGTGAGAAAGTCATTGACGTGGACGCTCTGTGGCGTCGTCGGGCATCAGAAGATGGCGCTGGTTTTCAGAACGACTGGAAGGATCGGGGGGGCACGACGTCCCCCGGCAACGGTGCCCCCCAAACTACCCCGACGTTTAAGAGTCGTCCGAAAGAGCTCCTCGTCAGGAGGAGGACTGAGGTGATCAGTGAGACGTTCCCGGGTAAGATCAAAGACGGCTACAGGTCCAGCGTCCTGGACATCGACACCCTGATGGCGGAGTACGTGCCCGGCGAGGCTCAGGGGCGGACGGAGAGCCGGACTTGGGAGCCCAGCAGCTCGCCTTGGGAGAGGCCAGGCTGGCCGGGCAGGGTGGAGCTGAGGAAGAGGAGCCCGAAGGAGGGACCCGAAGCAGAGGGTCTCGGGAAACAAGCCAGCTTGGCCGAAACAAGGCGCAGCTCCCCTCCCGGCTCAGGCAAGCAGCCGGCAGAGACCCCGGGGCCAGCCCCGAGCACCAAATCCAGCCCTCCTCTGTGGGCTCTGCCAAACGCAGCTCCTCCGGAGAGGGACGCAGGGGCCTCTCCCGTCCCCGCGGGCCCCAAGAGAAGAGTCTTGGGAATTGCCGAGGACGACAAAAAGGCCTTGGCCGGTAGACACCATGGCGCGAAGTGTCAGGATTACCCGGCTGAGTCAAAGCCCTCTGGTCGCGAGGATCTGGGCAGTAGGGTCAGAGTGCCACCCAGATCGCCCCCCGCCGACGGGAAGAAAGGGAGCCTGAGGAAATCCATGGAGTGGGGCGGGGAGAGCGCTGCGGCCCAGTGGGGCGACCACCCGCGAGACTATGCGAGGTCCCCGCCGGATGTCAAGAGGGCCTGTTCGGAGAGGGGGCCCCCGGCCATGATCCGCGAGGGCCTGTCCGTCATGCACGGAGCCAGGGAGAGGCGGTGGGAGCTCCCTGGGGGGAGTTCGGAGGCCAAAACGGGGCCCTGCTGGCGGGAGTCGGGGACTCGAGACGGTCACAAGGTGAGTGCGACGGCTCTTTTAACTTTATCGGACGTTGAGTAAACATCAGGGGTCTCAAACCCGGCTCTTACGTGGGCCCCCTGGGTGCACACGGGTGGGGTCAGGCCGGGTGAGACTGCAGAGAGTCGCAGGGTCGTGGCCCTTTCTGAAGGGGGCAGCCGCGGTTCCGTCTGGCTCCTGACAAGGAGAACGTGGCGCTGAGATGGCGGACCTTGCGTATCACAAAATCGTGGAATCCAGACTTTTAGGTGGACCCCCCACTTAGGCAATGAGGGCGGCGTGTTGAACTGTGCCGCGCAGGCAGCCCCGGGGCCACCAGCTTCACACCTCTGGCGCCCAGAATGACACTGATGATGAGTGTCAATGACAGCTTCATTGAGCTCCTTCTGTATACCACTCTGCTGTGTCGTGTTCCTTATCATATAATACAGGGGTCGTCGTGATTTGGTTCCCGCAGGGGCAGATCGTTGCAGGTGGATTTTTAAGGGGCGATTCTGGGAAGAACTGGCCGGCAGCGGAGCAGTGAGGCAGGTGACGCGGGGGCCACTGCGGTGGCTGGGCTCAGTCTCACTGGGGACCCCTGGGAGGCAGCACTGAACATCTCTCGAGTGGTCCTGTCCAAGGAGCAAGGGACCTGGAGTTTGTATCTTCCAATTCCCCCTGTCCTTGCCTGGCACCATTTCTGGGTTATTAACATTCAGACTCTTCCGTCCTGGCTGGCACCATGTTCAATGGTTGAAAGAAAACCCTGACACGGTAGGACACTTGCCGCTGGCATGTGCTTGAGTGTTGGGCAGGGTGCTGACAACGTCTGCTGTAGATACGATCGTCTTCCTGTACAGGTGGAAAAAACAGGCTCAGAGAGGTTAAGTAACTTGTCCCAGGGCACACAGCAGCAAAGGGCTAGCTAGTATTTGAACCCAGATCTGATGGAGTTCCTGGCAGGTAGTGGGCCACTTTCGAGTAGGCCGCTCTGCTGACTGAAGAACCACAAAGGTGGGGAAGGAATCTGAGTGCCAGAGGCCACCCTCAGGAAGCTTCTGATCTCTGTGGGGAGGTGGGACCTGTGATCCCGGGCCAGGAAGTGATAGGACGCAGAGCGAGGCGCTGGAGGAGAGGCGCAGGAAGGGGTCCGGTGTCTGGGAGGAGGTGCTGGCCTGAGCCCAGCCTGGAGGGATGGACGTGAGTTTGGGTGGGCTAACTGGCGGCGAGGGCAGTGTCGGCAGGGTTTGGGGGTGGGAAGAAGCGCGGTGTGTTCTGGAGGTTGTAGGGGAACTTAGCAAACCAGGGCCCAGATCCCACCTGCGCTCCTGCGGACCGAGCCACTGCAGGCAGCCCCTCCACCTCCCCGGGCCTGGGCTTCCTCAACTGTGAAGGAGAGCAGGGGTCCAGTCTGGGAAGGGATCTGCGGAAATCAGACAACAGGATGCTGCCGGTCAAGGTCACGAAATGAGGGCTTGCCTGGAGTGGAAAGCGGGTAGGCGGCGGAGTCGGACTTTGAGCCTGTGTCTCATCCCGAGAGGCCGGGCTCTCTGACCGCCACGATCAGGACCCGGCAGCCTTGGCGTCTGAGTCTCTGCTCTGCCACCTGCCCTCGCGGCACTGCTCTCGGGCCGAAGTGCGATGAAGCACCCAGCACGGCCACCCGTGTGCTTCTCTGGGAGGCTTTCCCTGTCCCGCACCCCAGCCTGTTATTGTGGGAACGGGGCGAGAGGGCAGGGGCCGTGGAAACGTGACGCCTCATCTGTTTGCCAGCACCTTGCTCGGGCCGCTGGCAGTGGGGGAGTCGGGGCATCGTGGAGGGGGCGCCAGGGCCCGGCTCTGCCCCCCAGCCTGGCCTGGACGCCTGCCCGGAGCACACAGGCCCCAGGGGTGCCGGTTGCCAGGGGATCTGTTTTCTCACCGAGGGGTTGGAAAGCCTTGGACCATCTTCCTGTTTCTCTCTTCTCTCCTGCCCAGAGATCTTTGGGTTCGGATCTTAAAAAGAAAAAGCCAAACAAACAAACAAAACAAAACCCCACCAGTACAGAAGTTCAAAATGTTGGTTGTTAAAAATTCAGATCCTGCGGGGTATAGAAAATGAAAGGTGGTGTTTCCCCAGATGCAACCTCTGTGACACTTCCTGACGTCCTTTGGGACTTTCCTACCTTCCACAGTCGCCGTCAATCGTGTGTGTTCACAATGGTCGTATGTTCCTTACGGCAAAGGTAGCGAATGCTTATGTAAAATTTAAAATATGATAGAAACATTCAGTTTAGAAAGAAAATCTCCCCCAGAGGATGAGCCTCGTGTATAACTCGAGCAACACCTCTGTGGACCCATTAGTGGTTCTCAACCAACTATGGGCGGTTTTGCTCATGGGCACATGGGACAGTGACTGGGGACACTGCTCGTTGTCACAGCCTGGGAAGAGGTCGCTGCTGGCATCTCGTGGGTGGAAGCCAAGAATGCTCCTCAGCATCCTGCAGTGCCCAGGACAGCCCTGACCACAGCAAACGATCAGCCCGGCATGTCCACAGTCGGGCAGTCGAGGAACCCTGGTTTAACACAGATATAGATCTCGGTAAACACATCTGATTTTTTTTATGGAAACATGGCAATATTCTACAGAAAATCTACTTATTTTTGTATTTAATAGTAACTGTGCATATATAATCACCTTATTTAATGGCTGCAAAGTATTTTATTAGGTGACTGAGCCCAAACTTTTTGCTGAGACCCTCGTTGGTGACTATTGGGGTTAATTTGCATTTCTGTGTGTTAGAAGCAAGGCTGCCACAAGCATCTGGATGCATATCTTTGCTTCCTTGGGGGAGGGTTTCTCAATTCA
The DNA here is from genome assembly GCA_963575035.1 of Avahi laniger. Taxonomy (NCBI): domain Eukaryota; kingdom Metazoa; phylum Chordata; class Mammalia; order Primates; family Indriidae; genus Avahi; species Avahi laniger. Next base: position 7,651 of record CAUYSK010122283.1, read on the forward strand.
CAGCTCGTTCTGCTCATGGACCCCAAGAAGAGTGATTATAATTAACGCGATCCCTCCCTTCTTCCCTCTCTCCTCCTCTCTCTCTTTCACTTAACAAGCATTTATTACAACTTTGTCCCAGGCCCAATGACAGTATTTAACTTAACAATAAATAAATAAATTATTTATTTTAGTTTTAAAAGAGAGACTATTTCACAAGGCTCCCAAAATACTTGAAAGCCTGGAATAAAAATTCCCCCAAGACCTACCATCCACACATTCCTCTTCATGTAACAATCACATTTATTCCTTTTTTCCGTCCAGATTCTTTTAGGGTTTCTTTCTGAAAACACAAGCAAGCAAAGTATGAATCTGCATTCTTATTTTCGCTTCCCCTTTCCGTAAACAAGAGCATCTTCTACCAGTGGCTGAAATTTTGGCTGCGTATGGGAGCAACACAGGGGACCGTAGCGATGCCGGTGCCTGGCAGGGGTGGGCCCGCCTTTGTTAGTTTTGAAAGCCGCGCGGGGATTCTTGGGTTGAGGATCTCTGCCGAAGCCACGGATTTTCCACCTGTCTGTTTTTCATAAAATGCGTCTTAGGGAGCTTTTGGATTCAGCCTACAGAGAACATCCTTCTTGTTTTTGCTGGATGTAGCACAAATTATTTACCCTTCCCCTGTGGGTGGTATTTTTGACCTTTTGCTGTTGCAAACCGTGTACGTACATCACCTTGCTCGTCCGCAGGTATGTCTGTGGGTTCACAATGGCAGTTGCCTATCGAAGGGCAAACGTGGCTGTGATTTTGCAGGGTCGCGGTATGTGCCGTGCAGCGGGGCTGTCCCTGTTTGCCCTCAGCCTTCCCCAGTGTATCCGATGTCCCCCTCCCCTCCCCCACTGCCCCATGAGCGCCCCTCACCTGTCAGTGTGGTTGGGTTTGCTCACTGCTGTTCCGCCTGGGGGGCGTCTTGTTAGGTATGTGAGGCCATTTGCGTTTCTTTCCTGTAACCCTCGTGCTTCTGTTCCACCTGGTTTCCTTTTGGAACCTTGGTCCATTTCTCATTGATTTCTTAGAGTTCTTTATTAGCAGATGAACCCTTTGCACACGTATGATTTGATTTCTCTCTGGATTTCTCTCCCGGGACTACATATCGGGAAGACCTGGAATTAAGCCCTATCTGTGTGACTCTGGGCATTTCAACAGACCTCTCTTGACCTCAGTTTCCTTATCTGTGGGATGGGGCTCCTGCCTGCTTCCAGACTTGTCGGAGATTTATCATGAGATGGTGTGTGGTCAAGCCCCTAACACAGGGCCTGGCGCGATGAAGTTGGACGACATCGGAGGGAAGCGGTCCAGCTCTCCGTTTCTTTAATGCATTTAATAAACATCCTGAACCCGTGCCAGGTCCTGTTCCAGGTGCCGGGGCTGCCAGGAGCGACCCAGATGTGGCCCAGCCCACGACTGTCTCAGGCTGTGTGGCAGCCACTAGCCACCTGTGCTTATTTAGATTTAAATTAGTTATTAATACAATTAAATATGATTAAAAGTTCAGTTCCTCAGTCACCCTGGCCACGTTCAAGCGCTCTGAAACCACACGTGGCTGGAGGGGACTGTCTGGACCTAGCAGATACAGAACATCTCCGTTGATCGCAGAACATTCCAGTGGACGTCACTGGTCTGGGCGTTGGGCAGGAGGCCTCCAGCCAGCGAGGGAGTGGGATTGTTCATGCAGAGTGGTGAGTCCTGGGGAGATAGGAAGAGAGGGTGACGGGAGGTCAGGGAGGGGCTTTCGTGGGGAGGGACCAGAAAGGTGCTATCCGAGTAACAGAAGGGACCCAGCCAAGGCCAAGATCTACGGGGTGGGGGCAGGATGCCCCGACGTGGGGGTTAGCTTGCCATGTGGACATTCGAGGGATCCCCAGGGGACCGGGGTGCTGGCCCCCGCTGAGAGGCAGGCGGGGCCCAAGCGTAAGGACAGGCTGAGGGTACCAGGAAGTCCCCGCAGGGCTCTGAGCACCACGGCCGCAATCTGTGTCTCAGAGAATGCGCCTCCGTTGGCTGCCCTCTGAGTGTGGACCGAGGGGTTGAGGGTGGAGGCAGGGAGGCCAGCACGGAGGCTGCCACTGTCTTGGAAGAGGTGGCAAGGTCCGCACCAGGGTCATGACCTAAGAGATGGAGAGAAATGGAGGATCAGTGGCATGGTTTTTTTTCAGAAACAGCTTTATTGAGGTATAATTCAAGTCCCATAAAATCACCCATTTGAAGTGTACAGTTCAGTGGCTTTTAGTATATCGACAGAGTTGTGCAGCCGCTTTCTCTCTCAATATCAGAGCATCTTTGTCACCCCCAGAACACCCCCTACTGACTCTGCATCTCCTCTTCGCCTCTGCTCCTGGGCACCCACTAATCTGCTTTCTGTCTGTGGAGCTGCCTGTTTGGGACGTTTCACGTAAATGCAATCGTACGCTGCGCCGGCAGCTTTTCCACAGCGTCATGTTTTCAGGGATCGTCCGTGCGGCAGCGTAGACCAGAACTCCGTTCCTTCCTGTGGCTGAGTTCTATTCCACTGCGTGGATGGGCCACACGTCCCCTGTCCATCCACCTGGGGACGGACCTTTGGGTTGTTTCCACTTCTCACAATTGCGAGTAAGGCTGCCGCGAACAATGACGCACAAGCTTCCGTGTGCGCGTGTGTTTTCATTTCTTCGTGTGTACACCTAGAAGCAGCACTGCAGAGTCATATGGTAGCCCGAGGTTGCACTCTCGAGGGACTGTCAGACAGCCTGCCAGGGCAGCCGCACCGTGTGACGTCCCCACCAGCAGAGCATGAGGGTTCCGGTTCCTCTGCGCCCTCACCTGCGGGTGTCCTCGCCTGTGGTTTTGACCGTCGCCATCCCAGCGGGTCAGGTGTGAAGTGGTATCTCACTGCGGTTTCCATTTGCATTTCCCCGATGGTTACTGATGTCGAATGTCTTTTCACGTGCTTATTGGTCATATGTATATCTTTTTTGGAATAATACCTATTCAGATCCTTTTAATTGGGTCGTTTGTCTTTTTTTTTTTTTTTTTTTTTTGAGACAGAGTCTCACTGTGTTGCCCTGGCTAGAGTGCTGTGGCATCATTTTAGCTCACAACAACCTCAGACTCCTGGGCTCAGGCGATCCTCCTGCCTCAGCCTCCCCAGTAGCTGGGACTACAGGCATGCGCCACCATGCCCGGCTAATTTTTTCTTTATATTTTTAGTTGTCCGATTAATTTCTTTCTATTTTTAGTAGAGACGGGGTCTCGCTCTTGCTCAGGCTGGTTTCGAACTCCTGAGCTCAAACAATCCCCCCGCCTCGGCCTCCCAGAGAGCTAGGATTATAGACGGGAGCCACCGCGCCCGGCCCATTTGTCTTTATTATTGAGTAGTCGTTATTCTTTATGTTAATATATTCTGGATACAAGTGCCGTATTAGACGTGCACTTGGCAGAAATTTTCTCCTGTCCCGTAGGTTGTCCTTTCATTTTCTTACAGATTCCTTCTAAAGCACAAAAGTTTTTGATTTTGAGGAAGTTCATTTTGTCTATTTTTCTTTTGTTGCTTTTGCTTTTGGTGTCATACCTAGGAAACCGTTCCTAATCCGAGCTCATGAAGATTTACACCTATATTTTCTTCTAAGAGTTTTCTAGTTTTAGCTCTTATATTTAGGTCTTGATCTATTTTGAGTTGATTTTGGTATAAGATGTGAGGTTTGCAGCTTTTTTTTTTTTTTGAGACAGGGTCTTGCCCTGTTGCCTGGGCTAGAGTGCATTATAGCTCACAGCAACCTCAAACTCCTGGGTTCAAGTGATCCTCCTGCCTCAGCCTCCTGAGTAGCTGGGACTACAGAGGTGTGCCACCACGCCTGGCTGATTGTTTTGTATTTTTTATAGAGACTGGGTCTCACTCTTGCTCAGGCGGGTCTCCAACTCGGGCTCAAGCGATCCTCCCGCCTCAGCCTCCCAGGGTGCTGGGATTACAGGTTGAGCCACTGTGCCCGGCCTTGCGGCACGTTTTGAAGGGAGAGTCTCAGCTTTGTTGATGGGGTGGAGAGACAGGAGAATGGCAAGGGACCCAGGGGGCGTGGCCTGCCCAGCTGGGGGAGGGGCAAGTCATGGCAGGAGCAGTCTTGGGGAGGAGGAGCGGAGAAGCCTGTTTTGTGCGTGTGGATCTGAGAGGAGCGTGAGCTGCCGAGTGGAGATGCTGAGTGAGCAGTTGGGTCTATGAGTCTGGAGTCCCAGCACTGAGAGTCAGAATGGGCAGTCGTCTGGGTGTAGACAGGATTTATTTGAAGCCGCAGGGGCTGTGAAGAGAGATCCCAGAGGGATGACGTAGCCACAGAAGAAAAGGCTTTGTGGCTGGCTTGGTACATTCGGGGATGCCGGTGAGGAACAGCCAGGGGCATGGGAGGAAAACCAGAGGGTCCCACAGGCCTTCAGAACAGAGGCCATGAGGGAAGGGATCAGGAATCCAATTTCGCCCTTCCCAATGCTGTGTGTTCTTAAGCAGGTACTGCCCCTCTCTGGACCTTCCTTTCCTTATCTGTGCAGGGAGGGTGTGGGGCATGTAAAATGCAAATTCTGGAGTCCTGTATCTGCTGGCCTGTGACTATTTCCTCTATATATAGTGGAGTCAATGAAACATCAAGATCCAGACAAATGTACTGCGGTACCGTCCTGTTCACGCGCCGCGTCTGTGTGTATCTCTGCGAGTGTGCATGTGTGTTCGGATGCGTGGAGAGAAGATTAAAATAAGAATCACCAAGAGTCACCCCTGGCAGAGGGAGGCTGGCTAGTGTGTACGGAGCGCCCTCCGCATGCCAGGGATGGCGGGCGCGGCGGTGGCGCGGCGGGGAACCTGCGACCTTGGGGCCACATGTGGCCTTCTGGATCCTTGACTGCAGCCTTTGAACTGAATCCAAATTTTACAGAACAAACCCTTTAATTCAAACGGTGCAGCAGAGAAAGGTGAAGCTTTTCTTGCCCCCTTTGGTGTTTAAAAAAGAACAGTCTTGAAATCAGAAGGCCGAAGGTTCCCCGCCCCAGCACCTTCCCTGGGCTGTGCCTTCTGTGGTTCTCCCACCAACCCCAGAAGCCGGGACCGCTGTTACTGTTGCTTTCCCAGATGGGGGAGGCACAGAGAGGTTAAGGCTCTCACCTGAGGTCCCACAGTTATTAAGTGGCTGAGGCTGGGCCACTCGAACCCAGAGCTGCTACCTGCACGTGTTACCTCCCATTTCTGGGAGTTTAATTTTCTTCTTTGCCCTTTTCGGTACGGAATGGACACTCTCGGTGTGACGTATTTTTTTCTGTAAAGGAGAAAGCCCCCAGGGAAGTTCCGTTTTGTGTGTTCTGTGTCTCAGGTGCTGCCTCGGGCCCTGGAGAAGGAGGACGTCCTCCGGGAGAGCGAGCTGCCACCCCGGCACGCGAGCCCTGTGGCCTTGGGCCCCCGAAGAAGCCACAGCTTCTCTAAGGACAGGAGGAGCGGGCCCTGCGTGGTGAGTGACTCCGAATGGCCCGGGAGGAGCTCACAGGTGGCGCTGGTCGTCGGGCGCCGCGGGGAATGTGGCCGCGGGGAGAGGTGGGCCGGCCCAGGGGCCTGAGGGGTCGAGGGCCAGCGGGTGGCTGGGTGTCTGGCGCCGCCTAACCAGCTGTGCTGTGGCTCTCGGTGTGGGGGTGTTTGGTGGCTGTAGGGGCAGGCCTGCCCTCCTCTTGGCTCTCCAGCCCCACACGGAGAGGTAGCCCCGGCTGCCGGGCATGGAGTGGTTAGGAGAACACGCGCCGGCACTGTGTCCTGTCAGCCTCTTCGAGATTTTGAGCAATTTACTTAATTTCTCCATACTTTTGTTTCTTCATCTGGAAAACAGAACATACACACACACACACACACATATGCACACACACACACATATATATTTTTTTTGTGAGATTCAGTGTCTTGCTCTGTCACCCAGGCTGGAGTGCAGTGGCACAATCAAAGTTCACTGCAACCTCAAACTCCTGGGCTCAGGCGATCCTCCCGCCTTAACCTCCCAAAGCCCTGGGATTACAGATGTGAGCCACTGTGCCTGGCTAATTAAAAAAAAAATTTGTTTTTAAGAAATGGGATCTTGCTATGTTGCCCAGGCTGGTCTCAAACTCCTGGCCTCAAGCAATCCTCCTGCCTTGGCCTCCCAAAGCGCTAGGATCACAGGTGTGAGCCACCACACCAAAATGGGATCTCGATTCCTATTTCTCTAGCTCTGTTGTGAAGACAGAGTAAGATTGTGTGTAGGGCCCCGCGCGTAGAAATGTGCACAGTAACTGATAGTTGTGGTGGTAACAGGAGCAGTAGAAAGCTAGTTCCAGAGCCTGATTGCCTAGGTTCAAGTCCCAGATCTGCATACATTCATGTGTGACCTTGGACTGGCCTCTGGCCTCAGTTTCCTCATCCGTAAAACGGAGATGATAATAGTATCTACTTTACAAGGCTGATGTGAAGCTCAGATGAGATAATGTGGCAGTCCCCAACCTTTTTGACACTAGGGACCGGTTTCATGGAAGACAATTTTTCTATAGACCAGAGATGGGGGATGTTTTTGGGATGATTCAAGCGCATTACGTTTTCTGTGCAGTCAAACCTCTCTGCTAATGACAATCTGTGTTTGCAGCCGCTCCCCAGCGCTGGCATCTCCGCCTCAGCCCCACCTCAGATCATCAGGCATTAGATTCTCATAAGGAGCACGAAAGCTAGATCCCTCGCACGCGCAGTTTACAGTAGGGTTCGCGCTCCTGTGAGAATCTAATGCCTCCGCCAATCTGACAGGAGGTGGAGCTTACGCAGGATGCGAGGAATGGGGAGCGGCTGTAAACACAGATGAAGCTTCATCGCTTGCTTGCCGCTCACCTCCTGCTGTGCGGCCTGGTTCCTAGTAGGTCATGGACCAGTACCGGTCCCCAGCCCAGGTGTTGGGGACCACGGAGGTAATGCATGAATTACTTAGCATGTTCCCGGGCACCCAGGAAACACCTGTTGTCATTGCCATAATCATTGTTTTGGCTATTGTTGTTACTGTTCTTGTTTTTGGGTCTCCATTTGGCTGTTGCTTAGCTCTGCCTCCTTGGGCTGCGCTTCCTCATCGCTTGCAGAGGGAGTGGGGACGTGACAAATGGTGCCCTCCGGGAGCCTCCGATACCCAGCTGAGTCCCAGGGCCTCACCACCGCCGATGATTTCCTTGTTTTTTGGACCTCAGTCTCACGCTGTTCGGAGATCTGCTGAGCTCTGCGCTCGCTCACGAAGCCCCTTCCTGCCCAGGTCCCCCGCAGGGGCGTCTAAGACAGGTGGCCCCTAAGGAGATGACGTTCCTCCTCCCACGAGGGCCTCTTTGATTGCTCAGCAGTGTGTGTTTGGGGGAGACCTGGGGCTGAAGGGACTGCGTCTGTTGGAGACACGGGACCCTGCATCGAAGCCAGGTCCAGCCCTTCCAGCTTCGTGGCCACGGGCAAGACACTTTGCTTTCCCGAACCTTGGTTTCCTCCTCTGTAAAGCGGGGCTGAAGAAGATGCCCCTGGCAGGGTTCGTGCTGGGATTGATGTAGAATGGCCACAACAGAGCCTGACCACGGGGCGGGGGGTGGCAGTCCAAGAGGAGCTCGGACCTCAGGAAGACGGCTGCCGAGCAGCCCGAGAAGTTTCCTCCAGGGTCCGATCCCAGCCGCAGACTCACACACATTTGAAACCTGCCTGATCTTTTTGCTGAACGTTCCCTTGCACTGATTTCTTTCTTACCTTGTTCTCCGTTGCCTCTCAGATGGCACCGACTCAGCTTATCTGAGTGTCCTTGAACTTTCGTGTGTGTGTGTGTGGGTGCGCGCGCGAAGACAAAGGAGATGGAGAGAAGGGCATTTAAAACCCGTCCTTTTAGAATCTCTGCTACCGTCGTCCTGCCTGGCCACCCGCTCCTCTTCTTTTCCTCTCTGTCCCTGAGGAGGCTTTGTCCTTGCAGTCCTCAGGCAGCTTGCCTTGCCTGTCTCTTTCTGGCCTCGGAGGCCCCTGCCACGCTGCTGCCTGCTTGGTGGTGGGTGGCTGGAGCGATGTAGCAGGAACCTGATGAGCCCGGGGCCTCAGACCTCACTTCCCTGCTTCCAGGACTCGCGCCTGCAATTCTGGGGCGTGACCACAAGGAGGAGGTGGTGTTCAGCTCTCTTCCTAGTGGCTCCAACAGCCCGCTGGGAGGGACCTCAGCACTGGGCTCTGGAGGCCAAAAGAAGCGAGTTCAAATTCCAGCTCTGCCACTGTGTGACACTGCGCACGTGACTCGATGGATCTTGTTGAGCTTCAGTTTTTTCCTCTGTGAGTTGAGGATGGTCCTATCTGACTTCAAGAGTGTTTTTGCGAGCAGCAGATGAGATAGATCACCCAGCACCTGAATTCTCGATCAGGGCCTCCGCCGCAGTGGTAGCTTTTCCTTCTTCCCCTCCCTCCCCTTTCTCCTGTCCTTCTCCTCTGCTTTTCCGTTCCTCCTCCTCCCTTCTCTCCCTCTTTCTCCCCCATCAATTTTTTCTCACCTATTTTGCTCTCTCTTTATAAGTGGGGAATCCCAGAACTTCGGGAGGCTGAGGCAGGAGGATCGCTTGAGCCCCGGAGTTCGAGACTGCAGTGAGCTGTGATTGCGCCACTGACCTCCAGCCTGGGCGACAGAGTGAGACCCTGTCTCTAAAAAAAGAGACAGGGTCTCTGGTTACTGACTTTGTGCCTTTGCTTTCCAGTGTAGGTTCAGGTTCGTCTTTATTTTTTGAGCCTGTGTCTTAGGCCTCATCGGTCCCCACTCCCGCTCCTATCGGAGAGCACGAGTTCCATTTTGCGGAGGAGGAAAGTGAGACAAAAAGGGTTCAGCCACTTGCCGGAGGCCACACAGTTAGCACCTGGGGGAGCTGGAATGGAGCTCGGGCGCGTCTCACTTCCAGCCCTGGACGGGAGCCCGAGTGCCGTGGGGCTGTGTTTCTGGCTTGCCGCCAGCCCTCTCTCCCCGTGGGCCCGCAGCACTCGGTGCATCAGTTGTGTGAAGAAACAAGACACCCTGAGCCCAGGGACTCCTCCTGGGCTTGAGAATGTGATATTTGTTCAGCCCAGAGTTGGCCACCAGCTGTTCCGCTGCTGAGTGCCCGGGCCCTACAGGGCGGATGCCCAGCTGATTTGCATAGCCCCGCCCACACCTGCAGATGCTCAGCCTGGCCCGGCCACTTGCTGGCGGTCGTGAGCAAGTGAGTTTAACACGCAGGGCCTCACTTTTGCTCCTCTGTAAAGTGGGGAATACTAGGAATAACGATGCCTAATGCAGCGCTTACGAACGGCTGCTGTCATTAATCCCACTTTACGGATGGAGAAACTGAGGCTCAGAGCCATTAAGTACCTCTCACAAGTTCTGGATCTGGAGTCCTTACTCTTAACCATGTGCTTAACTCCCGCTGCCCTGCCCCGTAGCCTGCTGGGACGGTGGTGCCTCTGGAGCATTTAGAGCACGGTGCGGCACAGAGTAGCTGCTGAGTGAGTATTAGCCGGTACTACCGCATTATTAATTATTATTTGGTGTCGCCTTTCTTTTTTCCTGTGTTCTCTTGAAGAGCTGATGGGAAAGGAAAGTGTCCCCAGTTTTAAAGGTTTTTCTGCACTTGAGGGAGCTGGGATAGGTGAGGGGAAGTGTCTTGTCCAAGGTCCTGTGGCAGCCAGGGCCGGGCCTGGGGCCCAGTCTTTCTGATCCCTTGGCCAGTGCTCACTCCTCCGCCCCCCTCCCTTGTTCCTTCAGGGTTCCCTCGGGACCTGAGTCCACACGGCAAACCCAAGTCCCGTGCCCGGCCTGCCCTGCCCCCTCTGCCCAGCAAAGTCAGCTTTGGTCTGAAGTCTCACCAGGGTCATAAAATACGGTGACTCAGTTGTGGACTGTGACCTCGGGTTGCAGTTTACCCCAGAGGACCTGCTCAGATTCACAAGCCTGTGAGAGTTCCCTGAGGTGGGGCAGGTGGGTGGGCCTCTGGAAACCTCTAGAATTTTCTCCCAACCCCCCACACCATGACTGCTCGTATGGTCATGAGTCCTTTGTGGGCCTGCTGTGCCCCAGCCCCCGCATGAGGGGACCTGGAGATGTTGTCCCTCAGCCTCCTGGAGGTCCCGCCTCGGCGGGGGGCTGAGATGGCCTCAGGGGTCCAGCGAGGTGAAGGGGGGGGCACAGGTGTGGGGGGGCGGTGCTCGGGGGACAGCGGATAGGCCCCTTTGGCTTGTGACAAGTATTTACGCGTGTGTGCTGGCTGCCGGCTTGGGCAGTGGGCTCCAGTCAGTCATGACAAAGACAGGTCATTAAGGCGGGTCAGTGACTGCAGCGGGCCCTAACAGCTGCTGTTCATTGAGCACTTACTATGTGCCGGGCACCGTGTCATGTGCTTTTCCTGCAGTGCCTCATTTAATTTGTTCAGAGGCTCCCTATCTGGGGGAGCGAGCAGGAGGGGACACTTGTCAGTCTTGAAGGATGAGCAGGTGTTTGCCAACGGCTGCGGTCTGGGGAGAATGTTCTGTCTCTGGTAGAGGGAACAGCACAGCAAGGTTCGAGGCATGAGACTGTGCTCTGCACCAGCGGTCCTCACCTTTTTTGGCGCCAGGACTGGTTTTATGGAAGACAATGAAATGTCTTCATCCTTGGGCACTCCTGCACGCTTCCTGCCCCTTGGCCCCAAGGTGGTGCCATCCTTCCTGGAACCAGGTCCACTTTTAGGCAGGAAGAACTGGGACTCCAGAAGGGCCGTTTCAGCTGAGTCTGCCTTTTGAAGCAAGAAAGGAAGCGCTTTCCCCAGAGCACCTGTGGTGGGCAAGAACTGGTCACATGGCCCCTCCTAGCAGCAAGAGAGTCTGGGAAGGTGAAAGTTCAGGGCTTCCAGCCTCCGTCATGGAAGGTGGCCAAGTTGGAAACGGCCACTGGCCAGTCAGCGCACGGCATTGCTTGTTACACAGCATGGAAGTGGGTATTGTCGGGTCCTGGACAAGGGAGGACCAAACCAGAGTGTTGGACCAAGAGAAAATTTGCCAAACGTGAGCGTGCCGGAACGTGAGATGTGTGCTGGGCACTGGGATTTGGGGGTGGGAGACACAGCCCCTGTCCTCCAAGACCCCCCAGTCTGCTGGGGAACAGACATCAGAGAGGGAGGCAAGGCGGGGGTAGGGCACTGGCCCAGGGCCGGAAGGACCCTCTCTGCCTGAGTGAGTCAGGGCGATGTGCTAGGCGTAGCGCCTGAGTGTGGCTCGGTGGCGAGAGACTGGGGGGTGCCCCGGGCTCTTAGGAGGCCCCGGAGTCCTCTGACACAGGGCTGATTCCACTTGCTAGCTGCCTTTTGTCTTTCACTGCTCGGTGGAAAGGGCTGGGAATTGAGCAACTTCTATCCCAGCTGATTAAAGTTCATTTTCTAGATTAAAACCAGTCAGACCAGAAAGATTTTGTTACATAGGCCTTAAACACAAATGACCAGTTGTGCCTGAGATTTTTGTAAGGGGGTATTTTGTATTCACCCATTTACATAGTTATTCCTCCACCCACCCACCCATCCATCTACTCACCCATCCATCCATCTACTTATCCATCCATCCACCCACCCACCCACCCATCCATCCATCCACCACCTATCCATCCATCTACTTATCCATCCACTCATCCATCCACCCACCCACCCACCCATCCATCCACCCACCCATCCATCCATCTACTTATCCACCCATCCATCCATCCACCTATCCATCCATCCATCCATCCATCCATCCATCCACCCACCTACCCACCCATCCATCCATCTACTTATCCATCCACTCATCCATCCATCCATCCATCCATCTTCTACCCAGTTATTAATTCATACAAAGCTCTAAAATAAAAGGTGAATAAGTAAAGTTTCTGTCCTCAAATAGCTCACATTCACAGACTTTAAATAAGCAATTATATAACCCAGGATGATAAATACTAGTCATTCACTCATCTCTTCACCTATTCACGCATCCAGCAGACATTCAGTGAGCAACTACCATGTGTTGTGTGCTGCTCTCGACCCTCAGATACGGCAGTGAACAGACACATGTGGCCCCCGCCCTCCTGGAGCTCATGCTGTTGCGTGGGGAGACAGGCAGTAGGCAGGTAGCCAGACTCAAAGGAGAGACTTTCAGGAGTTACCATGTGCTATGAAGAAAAGCAAATGGGGTCTTGGGAACCAAGAGTGACTGGGGAGAGGGTAGCTGGGGTTGTTTGATATTAGGTGGTCAGGGAGGGCTTCTCGGAGGAGGTGACATTCAAGCTAAGCGTTGAGGAGGGCTCAGCCATGTGGAATTAACAGAGGGAGAGCATCAGGCAGAGGGAACAGCAAGTGTAAAGATCCTGGGACTTGTTTTGTTTAGTGGTGGTGATGGTGATGAGGTCACTGGGGCTGGAGGGAGAGGGTGTGACCCTCAGGGTCAGAATAAGGGGCTTGGTTTTATGGCCACAGGAGGCACTGAGGAGCCAGGGAAATTTGTGACTGAGGTTTCATACCATCCGGGGTGTGGTTTGGAGCGCCCTCTGGTGGGCATTTCAGAGAGGCGGCTGGAGAGGGTCAGCTGGAGGCTGGGAGACCAGCAATCTGGGCAAGACCATTTAAAAAAAATTGTTTGTGATTGTGTTTAAATATAAGTAACATAATATCTACCACTTTGCCCATTTTAAACATACAAGCCAGTGTCGTTAAGAAGATTTGCGATGTTGCACAGCTGCAACCACTACCCAATTCCAGAACTTCTTTGTCATCCGCAACGGAAACTGTTCCCGTAAACGCTGACCCCCCATCCCCTTCCACAGCCCCTGGCAACCTCCGTTCTGCTTTCTGCCTCTTGAATTTTCCCGTCGTAGGTGTCTCATATAAAGGAAATCATGCGCTATCCGTCCCTCTGTGCCTGGCGTGTTGCGCTTAGCGTGACGTCTTCAAGTTCATCCCTGTCGTAGCATGCATTAATCTTAGGGCTCCGTTTCTTGCTAAGACCGAATGATACTCCGTTGTATGTGTTCACCAAGTTGTGTTCATCCTTCCATTTGCTGATAGACACTTGGGTTGTTTCTACCTTTTAGCTTCTGTGACTGACACTGCTAAGAATATTGGTGTGTAAACATCTGAGTCCCGGTTTTCAATTCTTCGGGGTCTGTTCCTGGGACTGGAATTGCTGGATCACGTGGTAATTCTGTGTTTAATTTTTTGAGGAACCACCAAACTGTTTTCCACAGTGGTTGTGCCGTTTCGTTGTGTGTTCTCACCAGCAGTGCGTGTGGGTTCTGATTTTTCCACATCCTCACCAACACTTGTTGCTTTCTGATATTTTCTTTGTTTTCCATAGCAGCCACCCTAACGGGTGTGATGTGGTTTTAATTTTCATTTCCCTAATTACTAATGATGTTGAACATCTTTTCATGTGCTTCATGACCAGTTTTATGTCTTCTCTGGAAAAATATCTCTTCAAGTTATTTGTCCATTTTTGAATAAGGTTGTTTTTTTTCCTTAGTTGTTGAGTCGTAAGAATATTATATATATAAAATCAAAATATATATTTATATTTTCTGGATAGTAATCCATATCAGATATATTATTTGCAAATGTTTTCTCCCGTTCTGTCAGTTAACTTTTCACTCTCTTGGTAATGTTCTTTGATGCACCAAAGTTTTTAATTTTGATGAAGTCCAGTTTATCTACCTACTTTTTCTTTTGTTGCCTGGAAAGTGATTTTTTTAACTGAAATGTAATATGCATGCGAAAGAGCCCCTGTACTCAGCCAGATGGCTTGGGTTTGAATCCCAGCTCCACTACTTACCAACCATGTGATCTTGACTGGATTGGCATCTCTGTGCCTCAGTTTCCCCATCTGTAAAACAGGCATGATGATAGTAGAGCCTACTTATTAGAAAAGCAGTGAGGTTAGACGAGTTAATGCACTATGAACAGTGCCTGACATGCAGTAGGTGCTTTGTCAGCGTTTGGTGTTATTGCTACTGCTGTGTATTAGATTCCAAGCGTCTATGCGGCAGACACCGTGCTAAGCACTGTACGAACACTATCCCATGATCCCCCTTCGTGGCCCCATGTTGTAGATGAAGAAACTGAGGCACAGAGCTCTTACGAGACCCAGTGAGCCCCATTTCCTGGCACTTTCCCCTAAGTGACCTCCCTGTATCCTGAGGTGCCAGGAAGATGCCCGTTTTAGGGATTCCGAACCTGATGCCCAGAGAGGGGAGGTGACCGGCCCTAGAACACACAGTGAAGGAACAGAGGACACCTGGACTGAGTCCCGGCTGCCGGGGAGGGGAAAGGGCGTCTCCTCGGGGCAGGATCCTCAGGTCGGAGCAGGACGGCTGGGTTTGCTTTCAGCTGCGCCCCCCGGAGCTCTGGAGCTCAGTGGACTCCCGGTACCCGAGGCCACGGGGCGCCCAGTCGGGTGCTGAGCAGCCGGCAGGAGGCTGAGGAAGGAATGGCAGAGACACCCGCTGCCCTCGCAAAGCCCCCCCGGGGCGGCTGGACAGGCATCCTGGGCGCGTGTCCCTCGTGGAGCTGCCCGGGGTTTCGGGCGCTAGAGGTCCCGGTTCCCACCCTGCCCCCGTTCCCGTGTCCAGTCCTCGCGCACCGCTCCCCCACTGCGCCCCATTTAACGGAGCCCGGGAAGGGCGACGTCACATGCCCAGTGTGGCCTCTGGGCGTCCTTCTGAAAGCCTGGCCGGACGCTGGAAGCCGCACCCGGGAGGGGCCGCCAGGTCACTGCATCCCACCTGCTGTGGGTGCCCTGGAGACGCCAGGAGGGTGGAGGGAAGGCCGTGGAGACGGTGTGCTCTGCGTCAAACCGTTCGGGAGACTCTGCTCGCTGCCTCTCGTTCTTGAGATTCACGGCGCTCCGTATAATTTAACGGACTTTGAGCAGTTCCAGCGAAGAAAACAGGCTTCATTCGGTTTAGCCCAGTGCCCCCCCAGATGGGGACGGTTTGTGCATTTCCTTCCTACCGGTGTGTAATTTACATGCAGGAAAGTGCCCGATCCAATCCCAGCCGTGCAGCTTGGTGCCTCTTTGCACATGCACACACCTGCACACCCACCCCGCTTCACAGCAGCAGGCGGGACATTCCCAGGACCCTAGAAAGTTCCATCAAGTCCCTTCTGAGGCCCAGAGGGTGGCCACTGCTCTAACTCCTACCACCGTAGTTAGATCCGCCCGTTCTAACCATCGTGAAGTGGAATGCTGCCGTGCGATCTCTTTTGTGTCTGGCTAACTTGGGCAGGCGACGACTCTGGGATCCATCGTGTCGGTGCATGCAGCTGTGATCTGAACTTTCTCGTGGCTGCGTGTGTTCTCTTACCTGAGTGCGTCACAACCCACGATGTATTTCTTCTGCAGTGGCTGGCATTTGGGTTTTTCTAGTTGGGGCCCATTACAGACAGTGATGCTCTTCCTGTCCCACCCTTTGGTGGCCATCAGTACTCACTCCTGCCACGTGTGTAACCAGGGGCAGAATTGCTGGATGGTAGGCGCCGGACATGTCTCGTGTCGGTAGTTTTGCCTGACATGCCCCGCGGCGACTGTACCTGTGCGCACTCCCATCGCCGGTGTGCGAGGTGCGGTTGCTCCCCGCCCTTGCTGACGCTTGGTTCGTTGGGGCTGTGCGGGTGTTTGTGGTCTTCTATCCCATTTTCCAGTGCATTCTTCTTAACGCCCCGTTTCGTGTTAAACATGAGTTTAGGGCTTGAGGACGTGGTGGAAGATCCAGGTCCCAGGTGCAGCTCCATCAGCCGGAGCCCAGGTTTCCTCTCTGGAACTGAGAAGCATCCTCAGCATCTCGGTGGTGTGGCCGGCCCACGTGGCCAGACGGTGCGAGGCCGAGATGCGAGGGAGACGCTTGGCCGGCTGCGAAGAGCCGCCTGGGTGCGCGGTGCTGATGCAGAAGACGGAGAGAGGCGCGGGATTGGCGTGGGGGGACTTAGCTGGTGCCACGCATGCTCCCCGGCTTGCGTTGTCTGGCCACGCTGGAGGCCGGGGAGGAGACTGTGGGGGGCTGGGGCCGCGAGGAGCAGGCGGTTTGCTGCAGACGCAAAGAACCGAAGCTGTGGGAATGGTCACGCCCTGCTGGGGAGACGGCGGAGGGCGCAGTTGTGTTTGGGCCCCTCCGTGCCCAGGAGCACAGCAGCTTTACTGCCACTGGCTGCCTCCCCTGTGACCACAGGAACCCTGGGGCTAAACGTCCAATCAGATTACCCCGGCGGCCCCACCCGCCACCTGTTCAGTAGGGCAGGACAGAAAGTTCTTCTCAAGCACCAACTGCAGTTAATGGATAACGCCCAGATGGTGGGATGCGTTGAGACGACTCTGAGACAACGTCCAGGCCCGGGGGAGATGGTGCTGTAATTGATTGGTGATGTCTGCCAAGAGCACGGGTCCGGGAGGGTGGAGACAGGAGTGTCAGATATTTGCTGCCCCCGGCTTAGAGGCATGTGCTGCCAAACACACACACACACGCGCACACACATGCACACACACACAGACACACACACACAGACACACACACACAGACACAGACACACACACAGACACACACACAGACACACACACACAGACACACAGACACACACACAGACGCACACACAGACGCACACACGCACAGACACACACAGACACACAGACGCACACACAGACGCACACACAGACACACACACAGACACACACACACAGACACAGACACACACACAGACACACACACAGACACACACACACAGACACAGACACACACACAGACACACACACAGACACACACACAGACGCACACACAGACGCACACACGCACAGACACACACACACAGACACACACACACAGACATACAGACACA